>CM057462.1:502500-552500 GCA_030035585.1 Dugong dugon
CAGGACTGTTCTGGGGGCTGGGTTGAGGGGGGCCAGGAGATGACAACAGCTGAGGGAACTGTGAGGGCGGCAGGGGAGGCCTGGGGTCGCCTGCATCACCCAGGCCGGGTTTTGTCCCCGGAGGAAGGGAGGCAGAGGGTAACAGCCTCCCAGAGTTGGATCAGCCCTGGCCAGGACCCAAGCTGTCTGACCTGTGCAGTGCACGACCTGCCCGACTGCGTGGAGGCGGACGTCTGGTGGGGATGTTAGGCTGGGTGGGGACACAGGGTTAAGTATCATTCATTCATTCATTCATTCATTCAGCAAGTGCTTATTGAGCTCCTGCTGTGTGCATGCATGCACGGGGCATATCTTGAGGGAGCTGATACTCTGGTGGGGGTGAACCTGTACAACTAACTTATGGGAAAAGAAAGGTGGAACATGGGAAGCTATGGAAGGGCAGTTGTCATCTGAGGCCTCATTGAGGAGGTGACGTTTGAGCAAGGACCCCAAGACAGGAGGGAGGCATGCAGGCATCTGGGGGAAGAGTGTTCGGGACAGCCAGAATCGCTCGTGCAAAGGCCCTGAGGCAGGACTGTGCCTGTGGCATGCTGAACAGTGAGGAGGTCCGTGTGGCTGAAGTGAGTGAGGGCAAGAGAGAGGAGGAGGGGAGGGCAGGGAGGGGACAGGGCTGGTCGTGCAGGGACTTGTGGGCACGGGGAGGAGTTGGGTTTTCACCTGAGGGTCGAGGGTCGTGAGAGCACGGAAGGGCTGTGGGCAGAGCAGGGACAGGCCAACTCAGTGCTCACCGGCTCCCTCTGGCGGCCGTGGGGAGGACAGCCCGTGGGTGTGGGCAGAGCAGAGTCGTGCCGACTCTGTGCCCACAGGTGCCCTCTGGCGGCCGCTTGAGGACAGACGAGCGGCGCTGAGGACCTGGGCGGGGCGACTGCTTTGGTCCAGCGGTGCTGATGGGGCGGGTGGGCTCAGCGCGGACTGAGGTGTGTTCTGAAGGCAGAGCCCACAGGTGTTGTGGATGGACGACACGTAGGGATGAGAGAGAGGACAGAGGTGCCCCTGACCGACGAGGGAAGACACGGGAGGGTCAGGTCTGGGGGCAGATGGGGGTGGGGTCCTGGACGTGGTGAGTTGAGGCACCCGTATGACCCTGAAGGGTCATGTCGAGGAGGCGGTGGGATACGAGTCCAGGACGAGGTGAGGGTGAACGTGAACGCGAGGGCGCCATCTCACTGGGGGAGTTTGGAGCTGTGAGCGGGTGGTGGGGGGCGTCCTGGGGGCGAATGTGGTCAGAGCAGAGGGGACACTCGGCTTGAGCGTCAGAGATGGGGGCGGGGGGAGAGCCAGGTGAACCTGAGGTCCTGGAAACCGCAGGAGGATGGGGCTCTCAGGCACTCCGTGAGTGCCAGGAGGATGGAAACCCGCAACGACGTCAGTTCTCATATCCACGGCCTGGGGGTGCGGTCAGACCCGGGGGCCACAGTCAGCCCTGGCGTCCGTCTGGACTGTCTCTCCACGTGGTGGTCACGGTAAAGATTTTTACAAACCAGGGACGGGGGAGGTGCTAGGTATGGAATTACCACGCTCATGGCTGTCACAGGTAATGACACTCATGTATTTCAAGAAGGCATAGTTCTTCGTGTTGAAATGGGTTGAAATGGTTATATGTTGACTAGAAGGAGGCAGTGGTCTGGGACTTCCAGGGGTGGGGCTGGGAACGTGAGTCAGAGTTTGAGTCCCGCGTGACCACAGGCAAAGCACAGCGTCCCTTGGGTTCACTTTGCTCCTCTGAGAAGTGGGAATGGCCTAAGGCTTTCCGACAGGGGTGGGAGGGGACCAGGACCTGGAGACAGTAGTTCAGTGGCTGAGTGAAGGATGGCATTCAGAAGACAGAAGGATGAGGGGACAAGGGGTAGGTGGCAAGTATGGGGCCTCAAAAACCGAGAAGAGGAATTTAGACCACTGCCCTCTGCGCTGGGGAGCTATGGAAGGATGTTGAGTGAGAGAGGGCTGTGTCAAGAACCGTGCACCGGCATCTCCGGCACGACCTGCAATGGCTGCTTGGCCTCTGCCCTGCTGGCTCCCCTCCCTGGCTTGGCCGCGAGTGCGGCGGGGGGCATGGGGTGGGCAGCTGGCCGAGGCGTAACGCTGTCCTCTCGTGCCAGCCATGTACTCGGTCGAGATCACGGTGGAGAAGGACAAGGTGACAGGGGAGACCAGGGTGCTGTCCAGCACCACCTTGCTCCCCCAGGAGCCGTTCCCTCAGGGCATCAAGGTCTACGAGGACGAGACCAAAGGTACGAGCGAGCCCCCTGCCCCCTGCTCCCCACACACCTTTACTCAGCTGGAATCAGAAACTTGGATCACAGGCCCTCGGAGCTGCCAGAAGTGTGTGGGGCCAGGACAAGTGTGTTGTCACCATGTGGGGGCAGGATATGTGGGCCATGGACGTGTGTGTCATCACTGATGGGGGAGGGCATGGGGGTCCAGGAAACGTGTGTCATCACTGGTGGGGGGAGGGCATGAGGGTCCAGGAAACGTGTGTCATCACTGGTGGGGGGAGGGCATGAGGGTCCAGGAAACGTGTGTCATCACTGGTGGGGGGAGGGCACGAGGGTCCAGGAAACGTGTGTCATCACTGGTGGGGGGAGGGCATGAGGGTCCAGGAAACGTGTGTCATCACTGGTGGGGGGAGGGTATGCAGGTCGAGAACATGCATATTGTCACCAGGTGGGGGAGGGTTGTGCCCCAGGACACGCATATCGTTCCTGTGTGTGGACAGAGGATGTGTCCAGCTTCTGTTCTAGACGGTCACTCTGGAGAGTGCACAGGTTCCAGACCCCAGTTTGATGATGTGGACACTGCCCAGGGCCAGGGTCTCATCACCCAGGGCCTGCTGTTGGGCTGGGAGGTTGTGCTGGCACAACCTTGAGGCCTGACCATACACTGGTGCTGGGCTAGGCTCTGGAGTTTGACCTTGGGTCCTCAGGGACCCCCGGCCAGCAGGCCCAGCCGGAGCTCACTAATTATTACAATTGTAATAAAGGCTACCATAAACCCAAAGACGTATAGGGTGGGGAGGAGCCTGGGGAAGCTTCTTAGAGAAGGTGACCTTGGAGCTGGGGCCTGAGAGATGAGGAGAAGCCCCCTGATGTGTTGTGTTGTGGGGTGGTAGAGCACATGCAAAGGCCCTGGGGTAGGATGGAGTTTTCAGGGTGGAGGAACTGCGAGGTCCCGGTGGGGCTGATGCTCAGAGTGGAGAGAGGGACTTTGAGCTGAGGCTGGGTACCCACAAGGCTGTGTCCTGAGGGACTACCTGCGTACCTGGCGAGCCCTGAAGGGGGGCGGGGCTGTGGCACCAGATGTGATTTGGTTTTAAGGGTTCCCTCTGGTGGCCGGCAAGAGAACAGGCTGTGGGAGCCACCCACAAGGAAGCCAGGGACCCACGAGCAGCAGAGAAGCCTTGAACAGAGGCCCCAAAGCCTCTTTATTTTTTTCTATTGATATATATATATCAATACCATACCAGACAGGTTGCCCGTTTAAAGTGTACAATTCAGTGGGTTTAGTGCATTGACAGAGTTGGGCAACCACCACCACCACCAACTTCTAGAACATTCTCATCACCCCAAGAGGAAACCCCAGCCCATTAGCAGTCACTCCCCATTCCCCTCCCCCAGCCCCCCCGTGCTTTCTGCCTCCATAGATTTGCCTGTTCTGAAGATTTCACATAAATGGAGTCCCACACTATGTGGCCTTTTGTGACGAGCTGCTTTCACTGCCCAGAATACTTTCCATGTCATATCGTGTATGGGAGCTTTGTTGCTTTTTACGGCCGAATCATACCCCATTGTGTTCATCCATCAGCTGTTGTTGATGAACACTTGGGCTGTTTCCACATTCTTGCTATTGTGAATCATGCTGCTGTGGACGTTCTTGCACAATTTCTTAGGGATGTGTGTTTTCATTTCTCCTGGGTACACCCAGGACTGGAATAGCTGAGTCATGGGGTGACTCCATGTTTAACCTTTTGAGGAACCGCGAGACTGTTTTCCACAGTGGCTGCATCATTTAACGTTCCCACCAGCAATGGATGAGCGTTCCAGTTTCTCCACATCCTCGCCAACACTTCTTGCTGTTAGGTGCTGTCGAGTCGATTCTGAGTCACAGTGACCCTGCGTACAACAGAATGAAACACTGCTCAGTCCTGCACCGTCCTCACAGTTGTTGTTATGCTTGAGCCCATCATTGCAGCCGCTGTGTCAATCCACCTTGTTGAGGGTCTTCCTCTTTCTCACTGACCCTGTACTTTACCAAGCATGATGTCCTTCTCCAGGGGCTGATCCCTCCTGACAACATGTCAAAAGTATGCAAGATATAGTCTCACTATCCTTTCTCCGAAGGAGCATTCTTAGAAGCCAACGCTTGCTGTTGTCCATTTTCTTGTTACTGCTGATATTATTATTGTTTTTATAGTCACCCTAGTGCATGTGAAGTGGTATCTCATTGTGGTTTGGATTTCCAAAGCCTCTGTTCTGAGGGGTTGTTTAGGCCTCTGGAGCACCCAGATGCTGTTAAAGGGGTCCCACCTTGGCCTAGCTTGAGGGTGGCTTTGGTGCGTAGACTTGGATCAAATTCTGGCTCCAGCTCTCCCCAGCTGAGCAGAGACCGTGCACCTCATCCCCTGGGCTGGAGTGACCACAAGAGGGCAGAGGAGACATACGTGCGCACAGCAGATCCTTAATATCAGCTGCTCCGACCACGGGGGATTCAGGACCCGCCAGACTGGACCCTGGTTGCTTAGCAATGGGAAGGTGATCCATTTCCATGGCAACCCAGGGCTTGGATTCCTATCTTGGGGTCATGACCAGTGGGAAACCCTCAGCTTGATTCTGTGAGACCTGGGCACACCTCACCCTCTGTCTGGGCCTCCAGTCCAAAGTCACTGTGAGGCCTTGAACCAGGAACACGTCTCACCAGGGGTTTGGAAACTGAAAGTGGAGAGCACTTACCTTCTGGCTGGAGGCCAAGGATAGGAACACTGACCCTTGGCCAGGGACGAGACGAGTCCCTGGGACCACTCATTCTGTCCCTCCCTCCTCCCCAAGCATCCCAGGCGGCTGTATCTGTAGAGGGAGTTTGCAAGGTTGTTATCTGGGGCTGGGGTCAGACTACACCTGGGAGTTCTTCCCTGGCACTGGAATCTGGGTCCTTCGAGACAGCAGCCCATCTCAGAAAATGACAAGTCAGAGACACAGACAAGTGAAGTTGGACAGATTTTGGAAAACACATTTAACAAGATCTATAAAACTCTACCCATTCAAACATAAGAGAATATTTTCAGAAAGTGACCCTGTCATAAGTTGTAAAGGAGGTTGTAAGGACTGTTAAAGTTTTTATTTTGTGGACTGTATTCCTTAACCACAGTCTTCCACTCCCTGGAATTTTAAAACAACCTTCTAAATAAATATTGGGTTAAAGAGGGAATAAAAATGGAAAGTACATACTATTTACTCTGGAAAGAGAATGACATAATCTAATCTGTAGGATGCAGCCAAAGCAGAACTCAGAGGAAAATGTGTAACCTTCGTTGAGCTTATTGTTGTTGTTAGGCGCCGTCGAGTCTGTTTTGACTCATAGTAACCCTATGTGCAACGGAACAAAACACTGTCTGGTCCTGCACCATCCTCACAATCATGTTTGAGGCCATTGTTGCAGCTACTGTGTCAATCCATCTCCTTGAGGGTCTTCCTCTTTCTCACTGACCCTCTACTTTACCAAGCATGATGTCCTTCTCCAGGAACGGATCCCTTTTGATAACATGTCCCAAGTATGTCAGACATAGTCTTGCCATCCTTGCTACTAAGGAGCATTCTAGCTTTATTTCTTCCAAGACAGATTTGTTCGTTCACACTTATTAGTAAACTAAAAAAGATTGGGTGAAATGTACTAAACTTTAATTTGAAAGCAATCAAATAAATCCAAGGAGGGGAAGAAATCTTAATCCCTGTGACTCCTAGCCCCTGGCTCCCCAGGATGGCTTCTGCTTGCTCACGTAGAAGGAAGAGATCTAGGCTGAGACAAAGGGCAAGAGTCTAGCTCTGGCTAGCTGTGTGACCTTGGCCAATTGCTTCCCCTTTCTGAACCTCTATCTTCACCATCTTACAATGGAAAAGAAAATAGAACTACTCTGTAGGGTGATTGTAGGGGAGCTAGTCAGCTGAGGGATATGGAAATGCTTCAGAACGCGGGACAATAAAATTGCAATTCATATATTTTCAACCTTCCTTGGTTTCTAATAAATGCTTTTACAACTATAAATTTTCCTCTGCATACCACTTTGGCTGCATCCACAGATCCTAATAGGTGGCTTTAATGGTCAGTTAGTTCTAAATGTGGAATTGAGTTCACAATTTCATCTTCAACTTTGAAGACGATATTACCTGTTCCAGCATTCTGAAAGTTTTTTGTGCTTTGCCTAGGCCTTCCCTCGCGCCTGGGAGGCAGTTCACTCTCTCTGTCTCTCCCTGCACAGTGGTCCACGCCGTGGATGGCACAGCGGAGAACGGGATCCACCCACTGAGCTCCTCCGAGGTGGACGAACTCATCCACAAGGCAGACGAGATCACACTGAGCGAGGCAGGGTCCACGGCCGGGGCATCAGAGACCCGGGGGGCAGTGGAGGAGGCCATCCGGACCACGCCCTCCCGTCGGGAGATCACTGGGGTGCAGGCTCAGCCGGGTGAGGCCACGTCAGGCCCGCCAGGGGTCCGACCTGGCCAGGAGCCCCCAGTCACCATGATCTTCATGGGCTACCAGAATGTGGAGGATGAGGCTGAGACCAAGAAGGTGCTGGGGCTTCAGGACACCATCACAGCAGAGCTGGTGGTCATCGAGGACGCCGCCGAGCCCAAGGAGCCCGCACCGCCCAACGGCAGTGCCGCCGAGCCCCCCGCCACTACAGGCTCCAGGGAGGAGAACCGGGCAGGGCCCGAGGCCACCGTCAGCGACCCCCAGGACCTAGACATGAAGAAGCAGCGCTGTAAATGCTGCTCAATCATGTGAGCTGGCCCAGCCCCCAGACCCTGGCCCCGCCCTCCGAGCCACTGACACCCACCAGCCCGGCCCCTCCCGGCGCCTGCCCACCCTTCACCTACCACCTCATGGGTCCCAGGACGCACGGTGTTGTCACTTCCTTCTGATTTTTCTTTCATTGGAAAGAGAGGGACAGGGGTCCCCCACCCCGTCACCACCCCCCAACGCCCATCCTGAACCACTGAGCCAGGCGCCTGCGCCTGGTGGGAGAGAGATACAGACAGACCCGCTTTTCCTGAAACAAGGAAACCACCCCCCCCACCACACCGTGGCAGCTTCACCGATGCGGGTCACACCCACGATGGTCTCCGTGGTGTAACCAGTGGCCTCAACGTGGCCTCAGCCAGCCTGCCACCCTCTGGGCTTCCTTCCCGTGCCTTCCTGCCACTTCCGCCGAGGTCTCCTAGAGTAAGGCCTGCCGGAGGGGGTCTCTACCAAGAAGACCCTGGAAACAGGGCCCCGCGGGGTTTCTGGCAAAGGCGCTGGTGTCTCCAACAGGGGCAGCGGGCTGAGGCTATACCTCTTTGGGGAGTCTCAGTTGACACCAGGCTCAAGGTCTTGGGACAGAGGATGGGCCCCTCTGGGCACCCCAGCCTGATGTGCCCCCTCCTGCCCCACTCCCTCCTTGAGACTGCCTAGTAGATGATGGAGTCTGGAGGGGGGAAGGGAGCCCTGGAGACACGCCCCCCCAACTCCAGCCGGGTCTGTAGCCCCAGGCTTCCTTCTGCATGGGGCGGGCCAGGGGTCTTTGCGCTGCCCCTGTCCAAGGCAGGGACCATGTGAGCCACTTTTGGTCCCCAGCTCCCACCCTCACTGGGCCCTCCTTCCTCCTGGTGCTAATTTGGGGACCCTGGAGGGCTTCCCCTGGCCTCTTATCCACTCTGCTTGGGCCAGGGTCCTGAGTCCCCCACCTGACCACACCCCAGAGACCAGGCCCTACCTGCCAGCCCTGCTCGACTTGGAGCATTTGCAGGTAGTGGAGTGGGGTGTACAAAGCCTGTCGGGGAGGCTCCTGGAGCAGGGGACCCCTATTTGCTGCCCAGCCTGAGGTGAGCCTGTTCCCTGCCCCCCCTTCGCTGGAAGGGGTGAGGGGCTCCCCTGCTGGGGGCAGCCAACACTCAATGTGCACTCATCTCCCTGGGTGCAGCCACACTTGTTCCCAGAGGCGCATTCATGCACATTGTCACAGATACCCTCCTCTCACATGTTGGCTTTGAGCCACCAGGCCCCATCTTGTCCCCTTCCCTAGGGGTCTCCAGCCTGGTGCCCAGTGCCCAGGCCACCTCCCCCAGTCTCAGCAGGGCGGGGGCAGGAGCCACCTCTGTCCTGAGCCTGGTTCTAGTCTCAGCTCAGCCCCTCTTGGTGGCCGGGAGGAGAGGCCCCCTCTTAGGGGTGCCCCTGGGCAGTGGCTGTGGACCCCTCCTCTCCCTTCAGTCTGCCCCAAGTCCCTCGAGCTGTGAGCCTCCGCTGAAGTGCCCTTGCTGCCCCCCTTTCTGCTTTTGATGTGCGACAAGACCCCGATGTTCTTGATTTTCCCAGAGAAGCAAATAAACAGTGTGAACAGCTGACTTCCTGGAGTTCTTGGATTTCCCCTGGGTGGGGAGGGTGTGTCCAAGCCAGAGGGCGGGGCCTGGCCACAGCAGTGGAGCCATTAAAGGGAAGGCTGAGCCTGTGGCCCACTCCTTCCGCTCACCCTGTGTGCTGTGGGGTGGGAGGAATTGGTGAACTCCACACCCGGCACCTGACTCCATCATCCACCTACACCTGTGCCCACCTGAGCAGCACCTGGCCAGGTAAGGCCTGGGGGGGAGGGCAGCTGCTGGGCAGCAGAGCTGCTTTCTGTTTCCCATGAAGCCCTTGATTTCTGCACCTGTCCCTGCACTGTCCTTTGGCTGTGAGTCTCCCCTTTGGTGGGTTCACAGCCCCCAGAGGGGGAGGAGGCATCCCCACAGCCCCCCAAGCTCTGCAGAGAAACCAGTCCCTGGGAAATGGATGAAGGGACAGGATAGGGAGTGTTTATGGGGGCTGCCTTTATGCTCAGGGAAAAGGTCTTCTCTGAATTCTGTCTCAATGTGACCTCAGAGAAGTCACCGCCCCTCTGGGCCTCAGTTTCCCCATCTGTAAAATGGGCTTTATGAACTCTGAGTAGGAGGCCAGACCTGGTCTGGGAGCAGGACAATTGGTTCATTGTTTCCACAGTAGCCCTAGCATGCTGAGTGACCTCCTGTCTTTGCCCTACTCAGGCCTCAGTTTCCCCACTGAACAATGGGGAGGTGAGGATGGTAGGATGCATAAGGTGGTGGGGACCTCTGGTTCAAATCCCAGCCTCACCACTGACCACTCTGTGCCTCGGACAGGATTTTAAGCTTTCTGTGCCTCAGTTTCCATATCTGCAAAACCGGGATAAAGGTTCTTGAAGGGGTGTTGGGAAGAGCCTGCAAGGCTGTGCACCCCAGGTTTGACACAACCAGTACTGGGTTACAAGCTCGAGCTATTACTTTGGGCTGGCCCCTTTTTCCGGATCATTCTCAACCCCCCCCCCCCACCTGGTGCAGCTTCCAGTCTGGGGGCCCACTTGAAGGAAGAAAAGACTGAGGTTCAGAGGGGCCCCCTAGCCAGGTCAGGACCAAGCCCCAGCCTGTAGGCTGTAGAGTGTGGGATGGAAAACAGAGCCCTCTTACTGTGTCCCCTCCCCCTTGGAGACCTGCCATCCACCCCCAGCCTCGATGTCCCCATCTGTCATGTCAGTGGGCCTGGGCCTTTCTCATCCAGCCAGCATTTACTGGCACTTCTGATATCCTTGTTGGGCCCTTTACGTGGAAGGAGCTTGGGGAATACTCCCAACAGCCCTGAGGGAGCAGCTACTGGAACATCCCCATTTCACAGAGAAAACCAAGGCTCAGAGAGGTTATACAGGATTCGAACCCAGGCCCAGCTGACCCCCACAGAGGTGTGAGAAAGAGGCTGCCTGTGGGTGGGGGGGGATGGAGCCAGGTGGAAAAGTGGGGGTTTGGGCTCAGCCCTTCCAAAACATGCAGCTGGTGCATGGGCATGGCTGTGTGACCCCGGGCAAGTGATGCGCCCTCTCTGAGGCTCGATTTCCTTATCTGTAAAGTGGGAGACCTCCCAGTGTGAGAGTGATGCTGACGGACCAGGGGAGTTCCACCCCGAGGCGGGCATGTGGGCCGAGGGCAGCCACAGTGGGCACACCGCCCGCCCTCGCCCTGCTGAGTATCGTCTTTCTCCCGCTCGCTCTGGACTTTGTTTCCCGGCCTGGGTGGGGCCGGGAGGAGGGGTACACCTGCCGCCCCCGGGCGGGGCCTCAGTCCCCTGGCAACCTGGTGGCCAGGGCGGGCCGGGAGGCCTCCGTGGGCACCGAGGGAGCCGGCGCCGAGGCTCTGAGCCGCAGGGGTTGAAGCAAGCAGGTGAGGCTGGGGGCTCCGGGGACACAGGAGGGGCGTGAAGCTGGGCGGGTGTCCTGTGAGGAGTGGGGGTCCTGTGAGGGGTGGAGGTGCTGTGAGGGGTGGGGTCCTGTGAGGGGTGGGGTGCTGTGAGAGGTGGGGTGCTGTGAGGAGTGGGATCCTGTGAGGGGTCGGGGGTGCTGTGAGAGGTGGGGTGCTGTGAGGAGTGGGATCCTGTGAGGGGTGGGGTCCTGTGAGGGATGGGGTGCTGTGAGGAGTGGGGTGCTCTGAGAGGTGAGGGTCCTGTGAGGGGTGGGGTGCTGTGAGGGGTCGGGGGTGCTGTGAGGGGTGGGGTGCTGTGAGGGGTGAGGGTGCTGTGAGGGGTGGGGTGCTGTGAGGGGTGGGGTGCCGTGAGGGGTTGGGGGTGCTGTGAGGGGTGGGGTGCTGTGAGGGGTGTGGTGCTGTGAGGGGTGGGGTGCTGTGAGAGGTGGGGTGCTGTGAGGGGTGGGGTGCTGTGAGGGTGAGGTTGCTGTGAGGGGTGAGGGTCCTGTGAGGGGTGGGGTGCTGTGAGGGGTGGGGTGCTGTGAGGGTGAGGTTGCTGTGAGGGGTGAGGGTCCTGTGAGGGGTGAGGGTCCTGTAAGGAGTGGGGTCCTGTGAGGGGTGGGGTGCTGTGAGGGGTCGGGGGTGCTGTGAGGGGTGAGGGTGCTGTGAGGGGTCGGGGGTGCTGTGAGGGGTGAGGGTGTTGTGAGGGGTGGGGTGCTGTGAGGGGTGGGGTGTTGTGAGGGGTGGGGTGCTGTGAGGGGTGGGGTGCTGTGAGGGGTGAGGTTGCTGTGAGGGGTCGGGGGTGCTGTGAGGGGTGAGGGTGCTGTGAGGGGTCGGGGGTGCTGTGAGGGGTGAGGGTGCTGTGAGGGTGAGGTTGCTGTGAGGGGTGAGGGTCCTGTGAGGGGTGAGGGTCCTGTAAGGAGTGGGGTCCTGTGAGGGGTGGGGTGCTGTGAGGGGTCGGGGGTGCTGTGAGGGGTGAGGGTGCTGTGAGGGGTCGGGGGTGCTGTGAGGGGTGAGGGTGTTGTGAGGGGTGGGGTGCTGTGAGGGGTGGGGTGTTGTGAGGGGTGGGGTGCTGTGAGGGGTGGGGTGCTGTGAGGGGTGAGGTTGCTGTGAGGGTTGGGGTGCTGTGAGAGGTGGGGTGCTGTGAGGGGTAGGGTGCTGTGAGGGTGAGGTTGCTGTGAGGGGTGAGGGTCCTGTGAGGGGTGAGGGTCCTGTGAGGAGTGGGGTCCTGTGAGGGGTGAGGGTCCTGTGAGGGGTCAGGGGTGCTGTGAGGGGTGAGGGTGCTGTGAGGGGTCGGGGGTGCTGTGAGGGTTGGGGTGCTGTGAGGGGTCGGGGGTGCTTTGAGGGGTGAGGGTGCTGTGAGGTGTCGGGGGTGCTGTGAGGGGTGAGGGTGCTGTGAGGGGTCGAGGGTGCTGTGAGGGGTGAGGGTGCTGTGAGGGGTCGGGGGTGCTGTGAGGGATGGGGTGCTGTGAGTGGTGAGGGTGCTGTGAGAGGTGGGGTGCTGTGAGGAATGGGGTCCTGTGAGGGGTGGGGTCCTGTGAGGGGTGCGGTCCTGTGAGGGGTGAGGGTGCTGTGAGGGGTGGGGTCCTGTGAGGGGTGGGTTCCTGTGAGGGGTGAGGGTGCTGTGAGGGGTTGGGGGTGCTGTGAGAGGTGGGGTGCTGTGAGGGGTGGGGTCCTGTGAGAGGTGGGGTGCTGTGAGGGGTTGGGGGTGCTGTGAGGGGTGAGGGTGCTGTGAGGGGTGGGGTGCTGTGAGGGGTGGGATGCTGTGAGGGGTGGGGTGCTGTGAGGGGTGAGGGTGCTGTGAGGGGTCGGGGGTGCTGTGAGGGGTGGGATGCTGTGAGGGGTGGGGTGCTGTGAGGGGTGGGGTGCTGTGAGGGGTGGGGTCCTGTGAGGGGTGGGGTGCTGTGAGGGGTGGGGTGCTGTGAGGGATAAGGGTGCTGTGAGGGGTCGGGGGTGCTGTGAGGGGTGAGGGTGCTGTGAGGGGTGAGGGTGCTGTGAGGGGTGGGGTGCTGTGAGGGGTCGGGGGTGCTGTGAGGTGTCGGGGGTGCTCTGAGGGGTGGGGTGTTGTGAGGGGTGAGGTTGCTGTGAGGGGTGGGGTGCTGTGAGGGGTGAGGTTGCTGTGAGGGGTGGGGTGCTGTGAGAGGTGGGGTGCTGTGAGGGGTGGGTTGCTGTGAGGAGTGGGGTGCTGTGAGAGGTGGGGTGCTGTGAGGGGTGGGGTGCTGTGAGGGTGAGGGAGGTTGCTGTGAGGGGTGAGGGTCCTGTGAGGGGTGAGGGTCCTGTGAGGGGTCGGGGGTCCTGTGAGGGGTGAGGGTGCTGTGAGCGGTGAGGGTGCTGTGAGGGGTCGGGGGTGCTGTGAGGGGTGGGGTGCTGTGAGGGGTCGGGTGTGCTGTGAGGGGTGAGGGTGCTGTGAGGGGTCGGGGGTGCTGTGAGGGGTGAGGGTGCTGTGAGGGGTCGGGGGTGCTGTGAGGGGTGAGGGTGCTGTGAGGGATCGGGGGTGCTGTGAGGGGTGAGGGTGCTGTGAGGGGTCGGGGGTGCTGTGAGGGGTGGGGTGCTGTGAGGGGTCAAGGGTGTTGTGAGGGGTGAGGGTGCTGTGAGGGGTCGGGGGTGCTGTGAGGGGTGGGGTTCTGTGAGGGGTGGGGTCCTGTGAGGGGTGGGGTGCTGTGAGGGGTGGGGTGCTATGAGGGGTTGGGGGTACTGTGAGGGGTCGGGGGTCCTGTGAGAGATGGGGTACTGTGAGGAGTGGGGTCCTGTGAGGGGTGGGGTGCTGTGAGGGGTGGGGTGCTGTGAGGGATAAGGGTGCTGTGAGGGGTCGGGGGTGCTGTGAGGGGTGGGATGCTGTGAGGGGTGGGGTGCTGTGAGGGGTGGGGTGCTGTGAGGGGTGGGGTCCTGTGAGGGGTGGGGTGCTGTGAGGGGTGGGGTGCTGTGAGGGATAAGGGTGCTGTGAGGGGTCGGGGGTGCTGTGAGGGGTGAGGGTGCTGTGAGGGGTGAGGGTGCTGTGAGGGGTGGGGTGCTGTGAGGGGTCGGGGGTGCTGTGAGGGGTCGGGGGTGCTCTGAGGGGTGGGGTGTTGTGAGGGGTGAGGTTGCTGTGAGGGGTGGGGTGCTGTGAGGGGTGAGGTTGCTGTGAGGGGTGGGGTGCTGTGAGAGGTGGGGTGCTGTGAGGGGTGGGTTGCTGTGAGGAGTGGGGTGCTGTGAGAGGTGGGGTGCTGTGAGGGGTGGGGTGCTGTGAGGGTGAGGGAGTTTGCTGTGAGGGGTGAGGGTCCTGTGATGGGTGAGGGTCCTGTGAGGAGTGGGGTCCTGTGAGGGGTGAGGGTCCTGTGAGGGGTCGGGGGTCCTGTGAGGGGTGAGGGTGCTGTGAGCGGTGAGGGTGCTGTGAGGGGTCGGGGGTGCTGTGAGGGGTGGGGTGCTGTGAGGGGTCGGGTGTGCTGTGAGGGGTGAGGGTGCTGTGAGGGGTCGGGGGTGCTGTGAGGGGTGAGGGTGCTGTGAGCGGTGAGGGTGCTGTGAGGGGTCGGGGGTGCTGTGAGGGGTGAGGGTGCTGTGAGGGGTCGGGTGTGCTGTGAGGGGTGAGGGTGCTGTGAGGGGTCGGGGGTGCTGTGAGGGGTGAGGGTGCTGTGAGGGGTCGGGGGTGCTGTGAGGGGTGAGGGTGCTGTGAGGGGTCGGGGGTGCTGTGAGGGGTGAGGGTGCTGTGAGGGGTCGGGGGTGCTGTGAGGGGTGGGGTGCTGTGAGGGGTCAAGGGTGCTGTGAGGGGTGAGGGTGCTGTGAGGGGTCGGGGGTGCTGTGAGGGGTGGGGTGCTGTGAGGGGTGGTGTCCTGTGAGGGGTGGGGTGCTGTGAGGGGTGGGGTGCTATGAAGGGTTGGGGGTGCTGTGAGGGGTGGGGTGCTGTGAGGGGTGCGGTGTTGTGAGGGGTGGGGTGCTGTGAGGGGTCGGGGGTCCTGTGAGGGTGAGGTTGCTGTGAGGGATGAGGGTGCTGTGAGGGGTGGGGTTGCTGTGAGGGGTGGGGTGCTGTGAGGTGTGAGGGTCCTGTGAGGGGTCAGGGGTCCTGTGAGAGATGGGGTACTGTGAGGAGTGGGGTCCTGTGAGGGGTGGGGTGCTCTGAGAGGTGAGGGTCCTGTAAGGGGTGAGGTTGCTGTGAGGGGTGAGGGTGCTGTGAGGCGTGGGGTGCTGTGAGGGGTGAGGGTCCGTGTGGGGTGGGGTCCTGGGTGAGGTGGGTGCCCTGTGTGGAGCGGGGGTCCTGGGTGAGGTGTGGGCCCTGTGTGGGGTGGGGGTCCTGGGTGACATGTGGGCCCTGTGTGGGGTGTGGTCTGTTTTTGCAACGGAAGGTTGTATCAGTTGACAACATCTGCTCCCCATGGGCACACTCAAGGTGCCGTGGGCCGTGTGGGAGAGACACCTCTTCCCCTTCAGGCCCAGCTGAGGTCTTAGGCTGGTGAAGGCCTTCTCTCTCTTCATCCTGGGGACTTTGCAGCCTGGGGTCTATGTCCTTCTCACCCCGCCCCCACACAGGGTAGTAGAGGCCCCTGTCCCCGGACCATTCTGGGGCCTCCCTTTCAACCCCAGGCCTGAACCTTGAGTTCTGATTCAGCCGAGGGGAGGGGCCTGAGGTACCCTGTTGGTCCTGGGATTAGAGAAGCTTCTGGGGGGACACTGTCAGTGCCACTCATACCCTGGGCAGCCAACAGCCCTACCAACTAGGGCTTGGGGTCTGGTCTGGGGACAGAAGAGGGGTGGGCTGAGCCCAGCTATGCATGGCCTCTGCCTGAGCTGTGGGGTTCAGCCTAAGTCCCGGGGATGGGGCTGGGGGCTCAGATTGGGATCCTATGGGGTCGGGGCAGGGGCTTGACCCAGGGTGAAGGGGGTCCAAGTGGGTCTCAAGGGGTTGGGGGCTCTGCTCAGCCAGGGACACTATAGTCGTGAGTGATGGACAGAAGAACCCCAGGAGCCCCCCTGCTGTGTGACCCAGCCAAGCCCTTGACCCATCTGAGCCTCAGGCCCCTCAGGAGGCCTTTGCCCCGCAGGCAGGGCAGTGGGGGTGAAGAGGAAGCAGGTGTGTGCAACCAGGGGCCATAAACCCCGTTTCAGTCAAGTATCAACAGGGGTGCATGGGCAAAGCTGGAAAGAGCAATGAGGGGGCTTCCTGGAGGAGGAGGCAGTTGAGAGTGAGCGCTCAGGCTTCAGAACCTGCTGCTTTGTCACTGGGTGTGTGATCTCAGGTGAGGGACTTCCCTTCTCTGGGCCTCAGTTCCCTTGGCTGTAAGCCGGGGACAAGAGTAGCCCCCTTCGTTCAGGCCCTTGGAAGGAGTAAAGAAGATACAGGGCATGAGGTGCTTGGTGCAGGGCAACTGGGAACGCAGGCACTGCTGTGATGGGTGCTGTTGCTCGTTTACACGGAGTCCTCGTGCCTCAAGGAGACGCCTTTTCTCCCCTTCTCCCTGGAGCCCTGCGAGGGGGATGGCATTGTCCCATTTTACAGATGGGGAGGCTGAGGCTTTGCAAGAGGAGATGCCTGCCCCAGGGTCACCCCCAAGATGAGCAGTGGGCCCGAGGTTAGAATAATAATATCCACAACCACCATGGAAGCGTTTATTGAGCACTTACGGTATATCAGGGGTCCTGGTGGTGCAGTGGTTAAGAGCTTGTCTGCTAACCAAAAGATCAGCGGTTTGAATCCACCAGCCTCTCCTTGGAAGCCCTATGGGGCAGTTCTGCTCTGTCCTATAGGGTCGCTGTGAGTGGGAATCAACTCAATGACGAGTTTGGTCTTTCGCGTACTGTATACCAGGCTCAGGGTGCTGAATCAGAATGGCCGCCTGTTGGGGTGGGTGCTGCCTTGTGCTGCTGTGAACACAGAGGCCAACATAGTGACTTGCCCGAGGCCACGGGTAAGCAGGGACAGAGGGCTGGAACCCAAGGACCTGGGGCTGGAGCCCTACCTCCGGAGACTTCTGTGAGTCACCCAGGAGAAATGAGCAGACAAGGAAGTGGTGGCCCCACCCCAACCAGGAGACCCGATACCCTTGAGGGCAGGGCAGGCAGGTCCCCTTTTCCTGGAGTGAATGTCCAGTGTGGGTTATAAACCCCGCTGGGTAAACCCACCCACTGACTCAGCAAACACTCCTGCTGTCATCCCCACCACGCCTGCCCACCCTGGGAAGATCCAGGGAGGGGACAGAGCAGGACCTAGCCAGGCTTCAGGGTCAGTGCTTGTCCAGACAGCAGGGTCGGGACTGGAGGGGGCCCAGAGCGGTGGCTGGAGATTCCCCTGGGCCTAAAATGGGCCCGAACCCTGGCCTGAGCACCCAAGGACGGTTGTGTTCCCAGAGACCAAGCCTCGTTTGGCCTGTCTTTATTAACCACCTGCTGTGTACCACGCTTTGGAAGGGAGGGCCTTGGGCTGATGGTTTCAGGTGGGAGGGGACAAGGCTTAAATGAAAGCATTCCTTGTTCAAAGATCAGCCCATCCTTCCAGTGACTTAGAGGGAATGTCTGTGAGAACAGCTCAGACTTTAATGCCTCCAGTACCTGCCAGGTGGCACCGCCGCCGGGGACAAAGGCTCAGCCCAGGCAGGCCCGGGTCCAGCTGGGATTATTGCCCAAGCTTGCTTGTTTTTGAATATTGTTTTCCTTCCTATAGTTCTTAATATTGGTTACATACAAAAGGTTCTATCATAAGTAACTAGGTCGTAACTTTGTTCCCCACCATCCAGTATGATTCATTTTATGGTACCTGATGAACGTTCTACAGTTCTCTCTCTCTCTCTCTTTTTATAGATGTTATTTTTTAGAGCAATTTTAGCTTTACAGAGAAATTACGCAGAACGTACAGAGAGTTCCCATTCACCCCTGTCTTCGTTATCTAGCGCTGCTATAACAGAAATACCACAAGTGAACGGCTTTAACAGAGAAATTTATTCAGTCCAGTCTAGGATGCTGGAAGTCCGAATTCAGGGCTCCAGCTCCAGAGGAAGGCTTTGTCTCTCTGCCGGCTCTGGGGGAAGGTCCTTGTCATCAATCTTCCCCTGGACTAGGAGCTTCTCAGCACAGGGACCCCGGGTCCAAAGTATGCGCTATTCTCCTGGCTCTTGTTTCTTGGTGGTATGAGGTCCCCATGTCGCTCTGCTCACTTCTGTCTTTTGTATCTCAAAAGAGATTGACTTAAAACACAACCTAATCTTATAGATTGAGTCCTGCCTCATTAACATAACTGCCACTAATCCCACCTCATTAACATCATAGAGGTAGGATTTACAAAACACAGGAAAATCACATCAGATGACAAAATGGTGGACAATCACACAATGCTGGGAATCATGGCCTAGCCAAGTTGACACATATTTTGAGGGGACACAATTCAATCCATGACCACCTCATATCTTTCCCCTCTGCACGGTTTCCCCTATTATTCTTGCATTTGTGTGAAATACTTATTACAATAGATGCACTGATGTTCATACACAATTATTAACTAAAGTCCACAGTGTACATGAGCGGTCACCCTTTGTGATGTCCTTGGGTGGCACAAACAGTTTACAGTCAACTACTAACCTAAGGAGCCCTGGTGGCACAGTGGTTAAGAGCGGCTGCTAACCAAAAAGTCAGCAGTTCAAATCCACTGGACACTCCTTGGAAACAGAGTTTTACTCTGTCCTACAGGGTCGCTATGAGTCGGAATTGACTCAATGGCAATGGGTTTGGTTTTTTCACTAACCTAAAGGTTGGTTGTTCAAACCCACCCGGTAGTAGCACAGAAGAAAGACCTGGAGATCTGCTTCCATAAAGATTACAGTCAAGAAAACTCTATGGAGCAGCTCTACTTTGTAACACATGCAGTCGCCGTGATTCAGAATCGACTCGACGGCAACGGGTTTGGTTTTGGTTGTCACTCTGTATGTTGTACGGGCCCGTGGGTTTCGACAAATGCTTCATGTCACGTGTCCACCAGTACAGCGTCACCCAGAACAGTCACACTATCCTAAAGGTTCCCTGAGTGCCTCCTGTTCACCCTCTTCCTCCGCCCAGCCCCTGGCCACCACTGATCTTTAGCTGTCTCTAAAGTTTCCCTTTTCCAGAATGTCACATCGTAAACATTTTCCTTCATCATACAAATACATTGAGCTTCTGAAAGTGAGTTGCTAGAAAGGCAGCAGATGTAAATAAGAGCTCTGGTGGAGCCAGAGGACAGGGGCTGTTTGCGGGGTGAGTCACAGCTCAGGCTTCGAAGCCCGTGTGCCCTTGGGGTGCCTCTCTTTCTTCCTGAAGCTGTAAAAAGGTGAGGCCCCAACCTCTGGGTGCTTGGCACGGGGCTGGGCAGGCAGGACATGTTCAGATGATGGCTCCAAGGGAGGAGACAATCTGGAGGGCTTCCCAAGGGACGTGTCTTCTGGGCTGAAGCAAACGAGGCTGTGGAGGAGCCCAGAAGTGTGTCCTTGAGGCACAGACAGCTGCAGGAGGAGGGTCAGGATTAGGGCGGGGTGGCTACAGAGTCTGGGGTTCACGCTGAGGCCAGATGGCAACTTTGAATAACCAGGTGTGGCATGAGAACTTTACCCTGGAGACACAGGGAGCGATAGAGAAGTAAGAGCAGGCATGTGACCTTATGGAATGTTCCTGGAGAGTTCTCAGGAGGAAACTGGACACCTGGGAGGAGAGCTGGCTCCCGAGGGGCACTGGGTCAAGGTGAGGCCTGGTGGCCCCACCCGGGCCCCGGGGGACAAGATCCAAGGCTCTTCCCAGCCCTTCCTGGCTTTATGGTGCTGAGGCGGGGGTTGTCTGGGATGAGGCACGTGCAAGAGAGAGAACCAGGATGTGGGAGCCAAGGAGCCAGAGTTTCTGTCTGGGCCTCAGTTTCCCCACTTGACATTCCTGAGCTAGGGACAGGTCCGCCAGGGCCATCTGTAAGTATTGGTGAACAGTTGGTAAAGGGGTATCTGCATGAATGCAATGTGACAAGGGTCCACACCCTGGGAGAGAGGGGTGAGAGGGCACTGGGGAGGCTTTCTGGGGAGGGGGTATTTGATCTGGACCTTGAAAACTGAGACAGACTTGGACACAATGGAGGGGAGGATGTAGGATGCATGGCGGGCAGGGAGGTCAGGCGGTTCACCATGGCAGGGTGTGGAGTGTTTGAGAGATGAGGAGACAGGAAGCTTGGGATTCACTGAGCTGTAAATGCGAGATATGCATAAGGGTGAGTTGTTGGTTTAGTAACTGGAAGTCCAGGGATTCAGGCATGGCTGGATCCAGGAGCTCAAACAATGTTTGTAGGGTGCTGTGTCAGTGGTAAAGAGCCTGGGTGGCACAGTGGTTAAGCACTTGGCTACTAACGGAAAGGTTGGTGGTTTGAACCCACCAGCTGCTCTGCGGGAGAAAGATTTGGCAGTCTGCTTCTGTAAAGATGATAGCCTTGGAAAGCCCATGAGGCAGTTCTACTCTGTCCTGTAGGGTTGCTATGAGTCAGAATTGACTTAATGGCAACAGGTTTACGGGTGTCAGTGTTGACTCCGCAGGGGGAGCATGTGGCCCCCAGCAGTTCTCCACCTCACCCCACGAGACTAGCAACCCCAGTGGGAAGAGGGTCCCAATTTTCTGCATTAATTGTAATCAAAGTCTCAGGATTTTATGGAATTGACCAGGTTGGGTCACATGTCCATCCATGAACCAATCACAGAGGCCAGGAAATGGAATAATTTGATTGGTTGGGTTGGGGGCACTTACCCAATCCTGAACCAATCACAGGGGCCATTCGGCTGGAACTTTGCCTTTTGAGACTGGAGATTGTTCCTGTCTTGAAACTCTACAACCAGATGGCTTTTGGAGTCTAACACATGAGTTAAGAGTTCGGTTAACCAAAAGTTCGGCAGTTCAAATCCACCAGCTGCTCCTCAGAAACTCTGTGGGGCAGTTCTATTCTGTCCTGGAGGGTCGCTGTGAGTCGGAATGGACTCGGTGGCAACGGCCATAACAAAATACCACGAAGTGAGTGGTTTTCAAGAACAGAAATTTATTTTCTACAATTCTAGGGCCCAGACGTCCAAATCAGGGCTTTGACCGTGTGGATGTCTTCTGAGGGCTTTGAGTGGGGAGCTGTTCCCCGTTACTCTCCTCACTTCTGGAGGCTGCCAGCAATCTTGGGCATTCCTCTGCTTCTTACAGATGCAGCTGCCTCTGTCCTCACGTGGTGTCTGCCTTCCCCCTGCGTGTCACTGTTTCACTGTCTGTCCTTCTCTTTTATGAGACACCACTCAGAAGGGATCACGACCCACCCTACTCCTGTCTGAACTCAATTTAACTGACAGCATCTACGCAGAAAAGCACTCTTTCCCCAAACAAGGTAACACTCACAAGGATGGGGTGAGGACTTCAATACATATCTTTTGGGTGGACACAATCCAAACCATAGCACATGGTCATTTCCTTCTAATTTCCTTAGTGAGCCCACAGTGTCTCCACCCCGTCAGAGGAAGGTCACCCCCAGGATCCCGTCGGCCGGGCTACAACCGCTGAGGACATGGACCGAGTGACCAGATACCCCATCTTTGGCATCCCCGACTCGTCCCGCCTCACCGGCCTGGCGTTTGATGGGGACATTGGCTACACGTTCAAGCTGGTGGGCATGGGGCCAGAGGCGGCTGGCTGGGGCCAGGAGGAGCCGCCTGCCTGGCCCGCTAACCATGAGGACCAGCTGGACACGGTGAGGGCCGGAGCGTCCCACAGCCTGCGTGCCTTCCCCAGCAAGCCGTCCGCACGGGCACTCTATCTAGAGGACAAAGAGGATGAGGGGATGAAGGCTTACCACCTGGGTGATGCCAGGGACGGCTTCCCCAGGCGGCCTCAGGACTTGGGGCCTGAGCGCCGGGCGATCATACAGGGCCAGGCGGTCAGGAAGAGCGGCGCGGTGGCCACGCTCCAAGGCACCCCATACCAGGTGGACAGGGCCCCCAGCCACACTCTGTCCGAGTTCCTGGGGGAGAATGTAGTGGACAGGGAGCAGATAGACTTCCTGGCCGCGCGGCAGCAGTTCCTGAGTCTGGAGAAGGCTAATGCGGCAGCCCCTCGGAAACCCCCGCCCAGGGTGGTCTCCGGCGGTGCCCCACAGGGGGTTAGCCAGGCTCCCAAGGCCTTTAACGGGCCCCACCTGGCTAACGGGTATGGTGTGGCTGTCAGGCCCCAGGTAAAGGAGGTGACCGAGATAGAGAAAAAGAAGGATCGTGGTTCACCCGCTGGGTTTGACGTCGGCGCGGTGGAAGAGCCTGGTTCCCGCCCCCGGGCAGGGTCTCCGGAGCACGCCCAGGAGACCCCCATCGAGCGGGAGATCCGGCTGGCTCAGGAGCGTGAGGCCGACCTGCGAAAACAGAGAGGCCTGCAGCCGGCGGCCAGCCACCAGGAGCTGGTGGAGATCCCTACCAGGCCCATGCTGAGCAAGGTGAGTCTGACGGAGGCGCCGCGGTGGGAGAGGGGCCGCCCATCACTCTATGTGCAGCGGGACATTGCGCAGGAGACTCAGCGTGATGAGGACCACCGGCGGCAGGGGCTGCAGGGAGGCCGGCTGTCCACACCGGACTGGGACTCCAAAGGCCTCCAGCCCAGACCCAGGAGGGTCCTCAGCTCAGACTCCATCCTCAGCCCGGCCCCAGACGCCCGAGCGGCGGACCCCGCCCCAGAGGTGAGGCGGGTGGACCGCATCCCGTCCAGCGCCTACCAGCCATTCCAGAACCCTGAGAGCCCCCGGCTGGAATTCTCAGCCTTCGGCACGTCTGCCAAGACCAGAGGTCCATCTGCAGACGAGGTCAAGGCTGGGGCTTCTCCAAAGGCCGCAGGGCCTCGGAGGCATGTCTCGGAATACTCCGGAAAACCCTCGGGCACAAAGCAAGGGCACTCGAAGACCCTCCCGAAACCTCCGCAAGCCAACGCGGGTGTCATGCGATCGGAGTACTTCCGCCTGCGTACCCCGCAGTTCAGGGTTGCGGATGTGCCCCAGCAAGCAGAGGCCCCCCAAGTCTGGGAATGGGAGGAGGCTGGGGCCCCGCCATTGAGGCTGCAAAAGTCCCAGTCGTCCGACCTGCTAGAGAGGGAGGTGGAGAGCGTGCTGCGGCGCGAGCGGGAGGTGGCGGAGGAGCGGCGCAGTGCGTTGTTCCCCGAAGTCTGCTCGCCATCGCCAGGTGAAGACTGCGGCCCGGTCTCTAGGAGCTCCTCCCAGGAGTCCGGTGAGGAGGGGCCCCGGGAAACGGCAGCTTTGCTTGGGATCGCTGAGATTGGCACAGGGGAGATTGAGGAGGTGGTTTGGTGATGTCAGGAGTGGCTTTGGGTAGGGGGATATCTCCTGACTCTGCTCCCTCAGTCAGCTGGTCTGTCTGCTTAAGCTGTAGATTTTGGAGAGAGATGTCAACTTTGCTTTGTGGTTTTGCTTTATGGATTTGGATGCCTTGTTATTAGGCATGTAGAGGTTTATAGATGTGTCCTCTTGCTCCTTTTTATCAATATGAACGCCCCCGCCCCTGTGTCACTTTTCATCTTTATCACCTTGAAATTTGGCCCATCTGTCTGTCTACAGTTTCTCCTGACTGGCTATTGTGGTCAATTTGTCCATCTGTTTTCTCAACTAGCTGCCTGGTCTGTCTGTTCCCTCGTCCCCTGTCTGGTCCAGCCTCTTGGCCGGACACTTTGTGTTCTGGACTCAGGTCTGACAGGCAGGCTGCCCACAAGGGGTCTCTGGGACCCTCCCTGATGCCCCTTCCTCCCTTCCCACCCTCTACAGGCATCACAGGCAGCTACTCTGTGTCCAAATCACCCTTCTTCACCCCCATCCAACTACAGTCGGGCCTGGTGTGGACGGTGGAGGCTAAGCCCGAGCCCCCAGAAGTGCCACCAGAGGCCGCTCCGTGGCAGAAGAAGAAGAAGGAGCTGTGGGTAAGTCCAGAACTGTACACCACCTGTCCCCTCAGAGGCCTGGCCGTGGCCACAGACAGGTAGTGGCAGTACACGAGAGTTACAAGAGAGACTCCAGTATGACCTGGATCCGAGTCCTGTCTCCCTCACTGCCGGCTGGTGAATGTGCCTCAGTTTACCCTGTATTTGACGTAAAGGATGGCTCAATTGGGCATCTCGTCCATCTCTGGGTTTCTGCTCTCCGGGGCCACGTATATGCCGAAGATGGGAGTCATGCCCCTGAGTCAAAGTCTGAAGGGTGAGCCCTCTTGGAGGAGAATGAGGAGAACAACATTTATCTTTGTCACGATTGTTTTGTATTGTCGTAAAATACACATACAATTTACCATTTTAATCATCTTCAAGTGTACCGTGCACTGGTATTTGGTATACTCACCACTACCTATTTCCCTAACTTTTTCGTCATTCCAAACAGAAGCCCTTCCCATCATCATTATTATTTTAATGTGTCTGTTATTGTCATGGTTGTCTCCACGCACAGTGGGCACCTGGCACTGGTACATCAGCATTAATTCATTCATGAGCACCTTGATGGGAAGCCTTGTCACACGGTTTTTACAGAAAAGAAAATCAAGGCATTAAAATCTGAAATCACACACACCCAAGGTCATGAGGCTCTTGAGTTTCCAGGCTGGCACTTGAACCCAGGCCTGACTCCAGACCCCACACTGGTCACCATTAGGTCACTCTCCTCCCCAGATGGACCACAGAGAAAGACAAACCTGACCTCAGTTGCCTGGTGCGCACAGCCTGGTGTCAGACGAGTCCAGCGTGGCCTGGCAGTTCAGGACAGACTGGAGCCCAATGATCCAGGTTCAAGTCCCAGCTCTGCCACTTGCCAGCTGTGTGCTCTTGGGCAAACCACTGCCCCTCTCTGACCCTCAGTCTTCTCTGCACAATGAGCAAGATAATAAGAGCAGCCCCCTCTCAGCCTCTGCATGAGGATGGAATGAGTTAATAGGTGTCAGGTGCCTGGAGCCACAGTCAGGGCCCCATAAATGCAGTCTGTCTTTATTATGATGGAAAAAATATGAACCAAGGCCTCACTGACAGGAACAGCATGGCGGGTGGCTTTGAGTTTGGGGTAATCGAGGGGCACTTGGGAGAACTGTGGTGGACGGGGGATGCCTTCCCTTCTGTCCCAAGTGGTGACAGAGTGGGCAGTGTATCGAGCTCCAGGCAGGCTCAGGGTGGGGCAAAGGAGGGAGTCCCCGGGCACTGATACGTGTTCTTCTCCTGCAGTACGCCAGCGTCAACCCCTCAGACAACATCAACTTGGAGGTGAGGCTTCCCTTACTCCATCTGTCCCCCACCCCCACCCCCACCCCCACCCCACAGCATCAGGGCCATCAAAGGCCTTTGTTCTAGTTGTGGGGACTTCACTGGGTGTCTTCTCGATTGGTAGTGTCTCAGGTGGATTCTGCTGTGATCTGCTCGTGATGCCTGCTTTAGGCACAGATTATGAAAATGGAGTCTGTGTGTTGCCTCTTTACCAGATGGTGATGTTTTTTGAGCAGATTAGACCCAAGACAAGGACAATTTATTTGAGTAAAGGATTCATCTGAGAGTGTGTAGAAGCTCAGCTGCCTCAGTCGATATATGGAAAACATTTGTGAGCCTCCCTAAACTGGACTCAGTTCAGGGAGGCATTTTCCCTGCCTTTACACTCAACATGAGTTAACACGTGCCTTTGCCATATTCCTACAGGTAGAGGGTCTGAAAGAGAGGAGGGGATTACCCTGCTTTAACCCTATTTTAGGTCCCTCCTGTGACTTTGAGGTGAGGGGAGATATGTGGGAATGTTAGGACCCTGATGGGGACTTCATACCCTCTTGCAGGTCCTGGAAGCCACACGGGTGACCCGCCACAAGAACGCCATGGCAGAACGCTGGGAAGCCGGCATCTATGCCAGTGAGGATGAGGACTGAGGCTGGTGCTGGGGACAGGGCACCCACCCCTCCTGCCCTGCCTAACCCTTGTGGGAACTGCCAAGACCGTCATCGAGCCCCCACCTTAGGAAATAGGTGCCCATTTAAATCCACGATCTGAGAACCACAAATTACATGCCAATAATCAGGAAAGTGAATGTATTTTTGGACTCAAAGGTTTTCTTTCCATTCTTATTTCCCTGGAGAATTTTTTTCTGCTTTTTGAGTCTCAAACTGGGGATGAAGCAGGACCCTTGTTGAGTCTTTCTGCTTCTAAGACTTTGTCAAATGCTCTGGGGTCCAAGAAGGAAGGAGACCCACGCCCCTGCCTCAAGATGGAATTGGTTTCCACTAGTCTGAAGGCAGAGTGTCTGGTCAAGGAGGGTGTTATGGATTGAATAGTGACCCAAAGAATACATGTTGTAAGTCCTAACCTCTATGCTTGTGGTTGGAATCCCATTTGGGAATGGGACGTCTTTGTTATGTTGATGAGGCAGGATTAGTGTAGGATGTGTCTTGAGTCAATCTCTTCTGAGATATAAAGGGGATTAAACAAGCAAGTGAGAAGCAGAGATGGGGGAGATGGATGCTGAGACACACAGAGATCTCCAAGGAACCAGGAAACAAGCTGGAAGGACAAAGACCTACCTCCAGAGCTGACAGAGGGAGAAAGCCTTCCCCTAGAGCCGGCACCCTGAAGTCGAACTTCTAGCCCCCTAAACTGCGAGAAAATAAGTTCCTGTTTGTTCAAGTCGTCCACTTGTGGTATTTCTGTTATAGCAACACTAGATAACTAAGGTAGAATTTGATACTGGAAAAGTGGGGTGCTGCTCTAACAGATATCTAAAATGTGGACGTCGTTTCGGAATGGGTTAATGGGTAGAGGCTGAAAGAATTTTAAGGTGCCTAATAGTAAAAGAACTGCCCCATAGGGTTTCCAAGGAGCACCAGGTGGATTTGAACTGCTGGCCTTTTGGTTAGCAGCTGAGCTCTTAACCATTGCACCACCAGGGTTCCAGAAGTAAAAGCCTAGATTGCCTTGAAGACACTGTTAGTAGAATTATGGACATCAAAGGCAATTCTGGTGAGGGCTAAAAAGGAAGAAAGGAGAACTATAGAGAAAGTCTCTATCATTTTAGAGAATACATATGGCACCAGCAACAGAATGTTGCTAAAAATGTGGGTGTTAAATGTGCCTCTGATGAGTTTTTTTAAAAGAAAATGATGAACATGTGATTGGACAATGGAGGAATAGCAGTGCTTTTAATGCAGTGACAAAGATCTTGCCTGAATTATGTTCAAATGTTTAGGGGAAGGTAGAACTTCTAAGAGATGAACTTGGATATCTGGCTGATGAGACTTCTAAGCAAGATCTTAAAGGGGCTGTGTGGTTTCTCCTTGTTGCTTATAGAAAAATGTGCAAGGAAAGAGATGGACTTTAAAATGAACTGTACAAAATGAAAACAGAACTTAACATTTGGAAAATTCTGTTGTACAAACTAAGAACACCTGTCCTAGAATGTTCACCAAGGACGTGGCTACACAATCTTTTGTTAAAGAGATTAAGCCTGTGACTGATGGATCTGACCGTCTACCACAGCAGAAAACCCATCGGCTTAGACTGAAGGGAACAGAGAAAGAACGAAAGGAAAGAACACTGTCTGCCTCTTGGAATTCCACAGGCAGGAAACAGGCCAGAGGAGCTGCAACTATTGTCCCCCAAGAAAAGAAAAGGACCATCCCTGGAGCAACTCAGAGATCAGCAGAACTGTTGGAAGGAACACAGGAAGCAGGGCCTTCTGGGTTTAAAAGGGTGGGGTCACAGTCTCCTGGATCTCAAAGGGTAAGGCCACAGCCTCCTAGGTGTCAAAGAGACAGGTCTTTGCCAACTCAGTTCCAGGGTGTGGGGCTGCAGTTAAGGTGTGCCAGGGGGATGGGGCCACCACCCAAAGCTGAGGGGGCAGGGTTGCTATGCCCAAGGGAAAAAAAACTGAGACTGCAAGGGCCGAGGGAGTGGGGTCGCCACTCAGATGGACTAAGAGAATGGGGCTGCCTAAAGTTGAAGGAGCAGAGTTGCCGTCCCAGTGGACCTGGAAGGTGGAGCTGAAGTCCAGGTCCAAGGGGCCTCCACCCAGAATCCAGAAGCCAGAGGGTGTGTCTAACACCCAGAGTCTGAAGGGTGGGCCCTTGCCCAGATGGTCTCAGAGAACAGAGGATTATTTTCCAGCCTCGAGAGCTAATGTAACTTGTTCTGCTGGGTTTTGGACGTGCTTGGTGCCTGTTATCCCTTCTTTCCCTCCAGTTTCTCCCATTTGTAATGGAAATGTCTACCTTGTGCCTATTCCAGCATTGTACTTTGGAAACAGATAACTTGTAGTTTACATTTTACAGCCTCACAGATGAAGAGGAATTTTGCCCCAGGATCGAATACACCTAAAGTCTAACCCATATTTGATTTCAATGATTCAGAAGATAAGATTTTGGACTTGGAGTTGATTTAAGACTTTTGGGAGGATGTGATGAGGTGAATGTATTTTGCATGTGGCCAGGACATGAGTTTTGGAGGGCCAAAGGGTGGAACGTTATGGATTGAATTGTGTTCCCCAAAATATGTGTTGTAAATCCTAACCTCTATGCCTCTGGTTATAATCCTATTTGAGAATGGATTGTCTTTGTTATGTTAATGAGGCAGGATTAGTGTAGGGTGTGTCTGGAGTCCATCTCTTTTGAGATATGAAAGAGATTAAACAAGCAGAAATGGGGGAAGATACATGCCACGCCACATGAAGATCACCACGGAGCCAAAGAATAGAAGCTGAAGAGACAAGCACCTTCCCCCAGTGCCAACAGAGAGAAAAAGACTTCCCCTAGAGCTGGCGCCCTGAATTTGGACTTCTAGCTTCCTCAATTGTGAGAAAATAAATTTCTGTTTGTTAAAGCCACCCCCTTGTGGTATTTCTGTTATACAGTACTAGATAACTAAGACAGAGGGAGACATGAAGGGGCTGCTGGTCTGAGGGAGGAGACACTGTAGCTCTTCCCCCTGAGGCGTCCTAATCTGAGGGGGAAGCCCCGCCCCTTCCAACCTTGGGGGAGCTTCCAGTCTGAAGGAGACCAGAGACCCTCAGATCTGAGGACCAACCTGGGGCATCTCTGCAGCCCCCAAGCTCATCTCCATGGCATGCCCAGAACACCTCATGGACTTGAAGCTCTGACATCAGCAGGTCCCGTGGGGCACTCCCCCTAATCTTGCATAGAACACAGCTCAATTTGGGGGCTGAAAGGGGTCCTTCTCCTCCTGCCTCAGGACCCCAGGCCCAAACTCCTTGTCTATGTACACCATGAAATAAACCCAGACTGAGCTGCCCGCCCCCATCCCCCGCCTGGTGTGAATGACGTGCCCTGGTCACTCCCCCCCCCCCAGTCTATTTTATTTTTCTTGGTGACACTTATTGCTCCCACATGTACTGTTTGTTGCCTCTGGTCCCCCACCCCCAGCTCCCACCCCACTAAGCTGTGAACCCCTCAACAAGCTGTCAGGTTCACATCAGGCATTCACAGCACTCGGCTTACAGCAGGTTTTCAGCTAATATCTGCTGAATGACTGAATCCAGGGAGGTGGGACCATTTCAATAGGGCCAGGCCCTGGGCCCAGCCGTCCCCAAACCTGCTCTTATTTAACCCCAGTCTCACTCATGGGTACCTGTGGGTGTTTAGTGAGTACTTGCTGAGTCCCTGCCCCGGCCCAGTTTCAGGGGAGGCTAGAGGAGGTGGTAATTGGGCTCTATGTGTATACCAGGCTCTCACCTGGGAGGTGGGATCATACAGGTCAAGGGTGTGGGCTGTTGTTGTTAGACGCCATTGAGTTGGCTCCAACTCACAGTGACCCCATGTATGCAGAACAAAACCCTGCCCAGTCCTGCACCATCCTCACAATTGTTGTTATGAACAAGCCCATTGTTGCAGCCACTGTGTCAATCCATCTCATTGAGGGTCTTCCTCTTTTTCTCTGACCCTGTACTTTACCAAGCATGATGTTCTTCTCCAGGGACTGATCCCTCCTGACAACATGTCCAGAGTATGTGAGATGAAGTCTCACCATCCTCCCTTCTAAGGAGCATTCTGGCTGCACTTCTTCCCAGACAGATTTGTTCACTTTTCTGGCAGTCCATGGTATATTCAATATTCTTCACCAACACCATAATTCAAAGGCATCAATTCTTCGGTCTTCCTTATTCATTGTCAAGCTTTTGCATGCATATGAGGTGATTGAAAATACCATGGTTTGAGTCAGGAGCACCTTAGTCTTCAAGGTGACATCTTTAAAGAGGTCTTTTGTAGCAGATTTGCCCAACGCAATGCGTTTTTTGATTTCCTGATTGCTGCTTCCATGGGTGTTGATGGTGGATCCAAGTAAAACGAAATCCTTGACAACTTCCATCTTTTCTCTTTTTATCATGATGTTGCTTATTGGTCCAGTTGTGAGGATTTTTGTTTTCTTTATGTTGAGGTGTAATCCATACCGAAGACTGTGGTCTTTGATCTCCATCAGTAAGTGTTTCAAGTCCTCTTCACTTTCAGCAAGAAGGTTGTGTCATCTGCATAATGCAAGTTGTTAATGAGTCTTCCTCCAATCCTGATGCCCTGTTCTTCTTCATATAGTCCAACTTCTTGGATTATTTGCTCAGCATACAGATTGAATACATATGGTGAAAGGATACAACCCTGAGGCTCACCTTTCCTGACTTTAAACCACGCAGTATCCCCTTGCTCTATTTGAACGACTGCCTCTTGATCTATGCACAGGTTCTGCATGAGCACAATTAAGTGTTCTGGAATTCCCATTCTTCCCAATGTTATCCATGATTTGTTATGATCCACACAGTTGAATGCCTTTGCATAGTCAATAAAACACAGCTAAGCATCTTTCTGGTGTTCTCTGCTTTCAGCCAGGATCCATCTGACATCAGCAATGATAGCCCTCGTTCCACAGCTTCTTCTGAATCCGGCTTAAATTTCTGACAGTTCATTGTCAGTGTACTGCTACTGAATTTTTTTTTTTTTTTTTTTTGTACTTTAGGTGAAACTTTACAGAGCAAATTAGTTTCTCATTCAACAATTTATACACAAACTGTTTTGTGACACTGGCTGCATGTTACTAAAATTTTGCTGAAGATAATTCAAAAATGGTTGCAGCAATACATCAACAGGGTGTGGGTGCTGGACGCAATTCCTGGCTCTGATGCAATCCACTGTGTGGGTTTGGGAGGCCCTTGGACTTCCCTGCACCTCAGTTTCCCCTCTGTCCATGGAGATAAGGAGATAAGTCAGACAAGTCAATCTGTGTGAAGATCTCAGCACATGGGGGCAGTGACACAGACCCAGTGCGGTGGCAGGGACCATGTCCTCAGACCCCCGAGCTGGCCATGGCCTCTGGCTTCCCCCTACCCACCCACTGTGGGGAGCAGGTGGCGTGAATTACGCCCTGGTGGCCCCGCCCCTCCTGCCAGTCCAGGGCCTGCAGGCTCCTCACCACTTGGGGGAAAACCACACTATGGAGACTATTTTAAGAACTCCATCTGGAAGGCGACTGGCGGGTGGCAGACAGGGGCCCAAAATAGCTGGGGAGGGGGCGCACTGGGGATCCAGGGCAAGGAGAGGGAGGGGGTTGGGGGGTCTGTACCTGGGCAGAGCAAAGACACGCTGAGGGAAGAGGCAGAGCCCTGGTCCATGGGGAGACCTGTCTGAGGGAGGAGGCAGGGCCCTGGTCCACGGGGAGAGTCTGGTCCACGGGGAGACCCTGGTCCACGGGGAGAGTCTGGTCCACGGGGAGAGTCTGGCTTTGGAGGGAGAGTCTGGTCCACGGGGAGAGTCTGGTCCACGGGGAGAGTCTGGTCCATGGGGAGACCCTGGTCCACGGGGAGAGTCTGGTCCACGGGGAGACCCTGGTCCATGGGGAGAGTCTGGTCCACGGGGAGAGTCTGGTCCACCGGGAGAGTCTGGTCCACGGGGAGAGTCTGGTCCACGGGGAGAGTCTGGTCCACTGGGAGAGTCTGGCTTTGGAGGGAGAGTCTGGTCCACGGGGAGAGTCTGGTCCACGGGGAGAGTCTGGTCCATGGGGAGACCCTGGTCCACGGGGAGAGTCTGGTCCACGGGGAGACCCTGGTCCATGGGGAGAGTCTGGTCCACGGGGAGAGTCTGGTCCACCGGGAGACCCTGGTCCACGGGGAGAGTCTGGTCCACGGGGAGAGTCTGGTCCACGGGGAGACCCTGGTCCACGGGGAGAGTCTGGTCCACCGGGAGAGTCTGGTCCACGGGGAGAGTCTGGCTTTGGAGGGAGAGTCTGGAGCCCTTGGTGGTCAAGGCTGCCCTCTTCACAGTGTCCCAGGCAATTCTGTCTCAGTCCCAAGAATTGGATGCGGGACCCTCACCCACCCTTCAGCAAGGCAGTTCTGGGCTCTGACAACCTCAAGGTGCCTCATCAGCTTCCCCATGGTCCCTCGGTGGCCCAGCTCTCGGGGCCTTAGTGGACTCTCCCGTCACAGCACCCTGGGCTGGGGCACCCATTTCACAGACAGGGATGTGGGTACGCTCCTCTCCCAGAAGCCCCTCAGCTGGTAGCCAGGGCCGATTACCCTACTGTGTTCCCACCAATCCGCAGTGCACGATTTCACCTGTCCCCACTCCGTCAGACATGAAGTGAAACTGCTCACCACAGGTTAGCAAGTAAACACAATGAAGCCCGTGGGTACCTTGCTCAATGCAAGCTGGTGCATACCTTGCTTACTGGTTAACCTGCCCTGTAAGAAGACCCTCATCTGCTCCCCAGGGGCCTGCACAGACTTTGGGGTCAGTGCTGCTCTACTGGCCCCTCCGTGTCCTGGACTGGATGCTCCAGAAAACCACGGTGGGAACACGCCTTGGTTCAAGTTAGGGGAAAGGCCTCCACCCCAAGCTCGGGTGTGGCCTCGGCCCCATGAGTGGTCCACCCCAGAGGCTATGATGCCCCCATCCCTGGGCCCAACACCTGGCACTGATACCCCTTCCTGAGCTGAGCTGGAGCCACGGCCCCAGGGGGCACCTCTCGCAGCCTCCACCGTGGCCTCCCCCGTCTCAGCTCTTCCTTTGTCTCTCTGTCTCTCTCTTCATCTCTCCAGCTCTCTTTCTGTCTTTATCTATCTCTGTCTGTGTCTCTCTTTCTCTCTCTCTCTCCCCCAGTCTCTCTGTCTCTCCGAGTTTATCTGTCTGTCTCTCTCTGTGTCTCTCTTTCTCTCTCTCTCTCCCCCAGTCTCTCTGTCTCTCTGTGTTTATCTGTCTGTCTCTCTCTGTGTCTCTCTTTCTCTCTCTCTCTCCCCCAGTCTCTGCATCTCTCTCTCTCTCTTCATTTCTCCTTCTCTCCACCCTCCCCTTGCTTCTCTCTGTCCTGGAAACCCTCCTTTCAGCCCCACCGTGACTCCCTTTGTTCTGGGCCACAAAGAATCCTCACAAACAGGAAACCAGTTTCCCCACTTGAAGACCAAAGATGAGTGGCAGGGTCCCTGCTGCCTGGAGCCTCCTCTTTCTGGGGGAAGGGAGAGTTGGGGGCCACAGGTATGGGGCAACGGTGCAATGCTGCTCCTGGAAGTCAAGTCTGGAGGTCTCCCCACCCTCTGGCACAGTTCCACCTCCACCCGCTGTCCAGACAAGGAGACCGAGGCTCAGAGCGTCTGGGGGGATGAGAATGTTCTAGAAACAAATAGTGGTGATTGTTGTACAACAAGGTGAATGTACTTAATGCCACTGAATTGTACTTTAAAAATGGTTGAAATGGCAAAATTTTTGTTATCTGTATTTTACGACGGTGTCTGTCAGTCTGTCATACTGTGGGGGCTTGTGTGTTGCTGTGATGTTAGAAGCTCTCCCACCAGTATTTCAAATACCAGCAGGGTCACCCATGGTGGACAGGTTTCAGTGGAGCTTCCAGACTAAGACAGACTGGGAAGAAGGACCTGGTGGTCTACTGCTGAAAAGGTTTAGCTGGTAAAAACCTTATGAACAGCAGTGGAATATTGTCTGATGTAGTGCTGAAAGATGAGCCCCTCAGGTTGGAAGGCACACAAAAGATGACTGGGAGGAGCTGCCTCCTCAAAGTAGAGTCGACCTTAATGACATGGATGGAGTCAAGCTTTTGGGACCTTCATTTGCTGATGTGGCACGACTCAAAATGAGAAGAAACAGCTGCAAACATCCATTACTAGTACAAAGTATGAATCTAGGAAAATCGGAAGTCTTCAGAAATGAAATGGAACACATAAACATTGATATCCTAGGCATTAGTGAGCTGACATCGACTGGTATTGGCCATTTTGAATCAGACAATCATATGGTCTACTCTGCCAGGAATGACAACTTGAAAAGGAATGGCGTTATATTCATCGCCAAAAAGAACATTTCAAGATCTATCCTGAAGTACAGTGCTGTCAGTGATAGGGTGATAGCCATACACCTACAAGGAAGACCAGTTAATACGACTATTATTCAAATTTATGCACCAACCACTAAGGCCAAAGATGAAGGAAGTGAAGATTTTTACCAACTTCTGTAGTCTGAAATTGATCGAACATGTAATCAGAATGCATTGATAATTACTGGTGATTGGAATGCAAAAGGTGGAAACAAAGAAGAAAGATCAGTAGTTGGAAAATATGGCCTTGGTGATAGAAACGATGCCAGAGATCGTATGATAGAATTTTGCAAGACCAACGATTTCTTCATTGTGAATACCTTTTCTCAGCAACATAAATGGCGACTCTACACGTGGACCTCCCCAGATGGAATACACAAGAATCAAATAGACTACATCTGTGGAAAGAGATGATGGAAAAGCTCTATATCATCAATCAGAACAAGGCCATGGGCCGACTGTGGAAGAAACCATCAATTGATCATATGCAAGTTCAAGTTGAAACAGGAAAATTAGAACAAGTCTACAAGAGCGAAAGTATCACCTTGAGCATATCCCACCTGCATTTAAAGACCATTTCAAGCATAGATTTGACGTGTTGAACACTAATGACCGAAGACCAGACGAGTTGCGGAATGACAACAAGGACATCATACATGAAGAAAGCAAGAGGTCATTAAAACGACAGGAAAGAAAGAAAAGACCAAAATGGATGTCAGAAGAGACTCTGAAACTTGCTCTTGAATGTCGAGTAGCTAAAGCGAAAGAAAGAAATGATGAAGTAAAAGAGTTGAACAGATTTCAAAGGGTGGCTCCAGAAGACAAAGTAAAGTATTATAATGACGTATGCAAAGACCTGGAGATAGAAAACCAAAAGGGAAGAACACGCTCGGCATTTCTCAAGCTGAAAGAATGGAAGAAAAAATTCAAGCCTCGAGTTGTAATATTGAAGGATTCTGTGGGGGAAAATATTAAACGATTCAGAAAGCATCAAAAGAAGATGAAAAGAATACACAGAGTCACTGTACCAAAAAGAATTGGTTGACATTCAACCATTTCAAGAGGTACTACATGATCAGGGACTGATGGTCCTGAAGGAAGAGGTCCGAGCCGCACTGAAGGCATTGGCGAAAAACAAGCCTCCAGGAATGGAAGGAATACCAACTGAGATGCTTCAACAAACAGATGCAGGGCTGGAAGTGCTCACTCGTCTATGCCAAGAAATTTGGAAGACAGCTATCTGGCCAACCGACTGGAAGAGATCTATATTCATGCCTTTCCCAAGGAAGGTGATCCCACTGAATGCGGATATTATCAAACAATATCATTAACATTACATGCAAGTAAAATTTTGCTGAAGATCATTCAAAAGAGACTGCAGCAGTATATGGACAGGGAACTGCCAGAAATTCAAGCTGGATTCAAAAGAGGACATTGGAACCAGGTATATCATTGCTGATGTCACATGGATCCTGGCTGAAAGCAGAGAATACCAGAAAGATATTTACCTGTGTTTTATCGACTATGCAAAGGCATTTGACTGTGTGGATCATAACAATTATGGGTAACATTGCGAAGAATGGGAATTCCAGAACACTTAATTGTGCTCATGTGGAACCTGTCCATAGATCAAGAGGCAGCCGTTTGAACAGAACAAGGGGATACTGCGTGGTTTAAAGTCAGGAAAAGTGTGCGTCAGGGTTGTATCCTTTCACCATACGTATTCAATCTGTCTGCTGAGCAAATAATCCAAGAAGTTGGACTATGTGAAGAAGAACGGGGCATCAGGATTGGAGGAAGACTCATTAACAACTTGCGTTATGCAGATGACCCAGCCTTGCTTGCTGAAAGCGAAGAGGACTTGAAGCACTTACTGATGAAGATCAAAGACCACAGTCTTCAGTATGGATTACACCTCAACATAAAGAAAACAAAAATCCTCACAACTGGACCAATAAGCAACATCATGATAAAAAGAGAAAAGATTGAAGTTGTCAAGGATTTCATTTTACTTGATCCACAATCAACACCCATGGAAGCAGCAGTCAAGAAATCAAATGATGCATTACATTGGGCAAATCTGCTGCAAAAGACCTCTTTAAAGTGTTGAAAAGCAAAGATATCACTCTGAGGACTAAGGTGCACCTGACCCAAGCCATAATGTTTTCAATAGACTCCTATGCATGTGTAAGCTGGACAATGAATAAAGAAGACCGAAGAAGAATTGACACCTTTGAATTGTGGTGTTGGAGAATATTGAATACACCATGGGCTGCCAAAAGAACAAATGAATTTGTTTTGGAAGAAGTACAATCAGAATGCTCTTTAGAGGCAAGGATAGTGAGACTACATCTCACATACTATGGACATGTTGTCAGGAGGTACCAGTCCCTGGAGAAGAACGTCATGCTTGGTAAAGTACAGGGTCAGTGAAAAAGAGGAAGACCCTCAACGAGATGGATTGACACAGTGGCTGCAACAATGGGCTCAAGCAGAACGACGACTGTGAGGATGGCTCAGGACCGGGCAGTGCTTCGTTCTGTTGCATACAGGGTCGTTATGGGTTGGAACCAACTTGATGGCACCTAACAACAACAGCATTTTACCACAATAAAATTATTTTTTAAATCTGTTGCAAGATCCACCATGCCCTTCCCCCCACATCCTCCCTAGCCAGGGCGACCAGATCACCCCAGGTCGGAGGGGTCCCAGAGTGCAGACGAGCCAGACGGAGGCCCCCCTGGCCTGTAATGGGTGAGTCACACCAGCGTGAGGCAGAGCTTTGTGTTCTCAGCCTCGGAGACTTGGGACTTTGGTTGGTTATAGCAGCAGACCCTGGCTCACCCTGATTAATAGACCTTCACCAAACCAAGAGGAAAAGCATTTGCTTCTTTGAAGACTGAAGAAGGTCCCTGGGAACCAGCCAGGGAGCCTCCGATTTGCTGGCTTAAAAAAAAATTAGAAACCAAAATAATGTCCATCAACAAGCTAATGGATGCACACTATATGGTGTCTACACACAGTGGAAGACAACTCGGCCACAAAGAGAAACGAAGCCCTGGTGCTCGCCACAGCATGGGCGAACCTCAGAACCATGCTGAGCGACATATGTCAGCTGCAAAAGGACAAACGCTGTGTTGTCTCACTTTTATGAAATAAGCAGATATATAGAAGCCAAGGATTATTAGAGGTTCCCAGGGGTGGAAGGGAGCGCTTGCTTAGGAGGCAGTGAGTTTATGTCCATGAAGGTGGAATGATTTGAAAAAGGACAGCTTCTTGCTCTTGTTCTTGGTTTTGCACAACTTGAAGAATGTAATCAATGTCACTGAGCTATACACGTAGACATTGTTAAACTGGCAAATATTTTATTATGTCTATTTTCACCACAGTAAAGTGAAGGGGACAAAAAAGACATGACATGAGCACACACACAAATTAGAGGTGACCTAGAAAACACAGCGTCCTGTCTGAAGGTCTCGCTTAATTCTGACTGGCATGTTCAGACGAGAACAAATGTGTGTCTGTTCAAAACGCCTTCTTCCCACCTACCATTTGTTTATGTCTTTGAAGGAGGCAGCCCCTTAGAAAGCAGAGAGAGAATTCTATCCACTCTCCAGCCAGCGCATTCCAGAAGGTACTCAGTGAGAAGTTTAAGTGAATTCCTGGTAGAATTCCCAAGGGAAGGACGGTCTGCCTGGGAAGTCAGGGGACTTCCAAGCAGGCTTTTAGGACGAAATGGAGATGGGAGTGACCCGAGGTGAGGCAAAGCCTTTTAGAGTCTGTACCTGCCAGTCCCTGGTGACCCTCACTCTTTTGAGCGAGGGAGTCGACATTCCTTCCTGGTCCCCCGTCCCCCAGCTCAATGTATTATGATTATCCCTGGAAAGGGAGGGGAATCCTCTCCACAAGCCATTAGGAAGGATGAAATATAAGCCAAGTTTCTAACTAAAAAGCCAGAATCCTCCCTCCCTCCTTCCCTTCCCAGTCAGCCTGTCAGTATTTCTCAGGGTCCCCAACTTCCCCTTCGAAGCCTTACTCTCATTTAGTTAACTCTTGCAGGACTGTGTAGTGCTTAGGTAGAAAGATCCAGAAGCCAACCTACTTTTCTCGGCTCCATTGCTCCTTAGCTGTGTGTATCTGTCAGCTTCTGCTGCATAACTACCTCCCCCAAAACTTAGTGGCTCAAAACCACAGTTGTTCATGAGCTCACAATTCTGCTTTCTCCTAGATTCTCCTAGATTACCCGGATGGGCCCTACATCAGTGACAAGTGTCCTCATAAGAGACACAGATGTGGGGAAGACAGCCATGTGAGGATGGAGGAAGACCCTGGAGTGACGCGGCCACAAGCCCAGGAACGCCTGGGGCCACAGAAGCTGGAAGAGACAAGGAAGGATCCTCCCCTAGAGCCTCCAGAGGGAGCGCGGCCCTGCTGGCACCTTGATTTTGAAATTCTGGCCTCCAGAACTGGGGGAGAGTAAATTCTGTTGTTTTAAGCCCACCAGTTTGTACTTTGTTATAGTAGCATGGAATAAGGATGATGAAAGCAGGTAAGCAGAGAAAGAGCTTTGAGAGCCAGGGTGGCCAGAGGAAGCCTCTCAGAAAAAGTGACATCTGAATAGAGGCCAGAATGAGGGGAGAGGAAGATTCCCAGGAAGCGGGAACAGCATGTGCAAAGGTCCTGAGGCAGGACCGGGCCTGGTGACTTGGAGGCACAGGGAGGAGACCCGTGTGGCTGGAGCGAGTGAGGAGTGGGGGAGAGGACGAGGGGAGGGCGGGGAGGGGACGGGCCAGGTAGTGCAGGGTCCTGTGGACTGGGAGGCAGGAGCCCTGGGGGGAGGCAGGAGCCCTGGGGTGGGCAGCACGCAGAGCAGAGACAGGCCGACGCCGTGCTCACGGGCGCCCTCTGGCGGCCGCGGGGAGGACAGACCGTGGCACGAGGAGAGCAGGGAGGGGGCCGACGCGGTGCTCACGGTCGCCCTCTGGCGGCCGCGGGGAGGACAGCCCGTGGGAAGCAGTGACCATAGTGCGGAGCCTGGGCCCTTTGCCGGTGGACGTGAGAAATACCTGTTGAGGGAAGAAAGGCAGCAAATCGCCAGCCCCAAAGTCGAGCTCTCACAACTGAATGGTCTTTTGGCTCCTGGGGTCCAGGAGCCCAGTTAACCTGGACGCTCAGTTATTCAGAATGCTGTATCTCAGATGTCAAGGAGAAAGACTGGCGTGGGTTCTGGCTTTCTCCTCACCACTAAGCGCCACAGACCCCCTCAGTAAAGGACGTAATTACCCACTGGCCGGAAGTGACCCTCTGGGGCCAGCAGCCAGGTAACCACAAGCAGGCGGCAGCACAAGATCACAGCTGGTGCCTCAGGGCATCCCTGGCCTTCCTGGAACTGCCTGGGGTGAAGAAGATTTGGGGGTCTAGGTGGGACTCAGTTTACTATTAAAACCTTGAAGACTCTGACAACCCTAAGTGCTGCTGAGATGGGCACTCCTCCACCTGACAGGTGTAGATCATATCGTCCTGCCCCATTGGAAGGAGTCACTGTTGGTACAAACAGTTAACACACCCAGCTGCTAACTGAAAGGTGCCTCGGAAGAAAGTCCTGGTGATCTACTTCTTAAAAATCAGCCCTGGAAAACCCTATGGAGTACAGGTCTCCTCTGACACACATGGGATCGCCAGGTGTCAGAGCTGACTGGATGGCCACCGTCTTTTTTCCCCATAAGAAGTGTCTTAGTTCCCTAGGCTGCCAGAATGAGCATACCACAAAGTGGGTGGCCTTAAAGAACAGGGATTTATCATCTCAAAGTTTTGGAGGCTAGTAGTCTGAAATCAAGGTGTGGGCAGGGCCTCCGAAAGCTCTAGGGGAGTATCCTTCCTTGTCTCTTCCAGCATCTGGGGCTCCAGGCGTTCCTGGGCTTGTAGTTGGAGGCTCACATAGTGTCTTCCCCCGGGTGTGTCTCCGTGTCTGTTTTCACTTTTTATAAGACACCACTTGGAAGGGATTAGGTTTAGAATAAGGAAGACCGGAGAAGAACTGACATCTTTGAATTACGGTGTTGCTGAAGAATACTGAATATACGTGGACTTCCAGAAGAACGAACAAATCTGTCTTGGAAGAAGCACAGCCAGAATGCTCCTTAGAAGCAAGGATGGCGAGACTTGGTCTCACATACTTTGGACATGATATCAGGAGGAACCAGTCCCTGGAGAAGGACATCATGCTTGGTAAAGTACAGGGTCAGCCAAAGAGAGGAAGATCCTTGACCAGATGAGGTGACACAGTGGCTGCAACAATGGGCTCAACCATATCAACAGTTGTGAGGATGGTACAGGACTGGGCAGTGTTTCATTCTGTTGTACACGGGGTCGATATAAGTCGGACTCTTCACTTGGAAGGGATTAGGTTTAGGAACCACATACACTGTCTTATCTCATAGATGGTACCTGTGTTCACAAAGAAACATCTAGAAATATGCACACACAAGTCAGCACAGTGGTTAGCTTGGGGAGTGGGAGGGATGGAAAGGGTTTTGGCCTTTCCTGGGTGTTATGGATTGAATTGTGTCCACCAAAAGTTGTGCTGAAGTCCTAACCTCCATACCAGTGAACGTGACCTTGCTTGGAAAGAGGGTCTCTGCAGATGTCATCAGTTAACATGAGGTCCTACTAGGGGAGGGTGGGTCTTAATCCAATGTGAGAAAAATAAAACAAAACCAGGTGACGTCGAGTTGATTCCCACTCATGTTGACCCTGTGTTTGTCAGAGTAGAGCTGTGCTCCGTAGGGTTTGCAGTGGCTGATTTTTTGGAAGTAGATCACCAGGCCTTTCTTCTAAGGCACATCTGGGTGGACTTGAACAGCCAACCTTTTGGTTAGCAGCCAAGCTCATTAACAGTTTGCACCACCCAGGGGTGTCCTTAAAAAGAGGAGAGAAACACAGAGGGAAGACAGCACAGGAAGATTATCTACAAGCCCCGAGGAATGCCTGGGGCCACCCGAGTCTGGGAGAGACAAGGAAAGACCTCCCCACTAGAGGCTTCAAACAGACCCATGGGCTCTTGGAGGCTCCGGTCCTCGCCTCCTGCCCTGTGTCTCTCCCTGATCTCACTCTCCTGGCCTTGGGGTCACTTGAATTTGCAACTCACAGTCTGCAGGCAGCGCTGGAAGGCACTCACCAAGCTCTCATCGTCCTCTGCCCTTGGTGGGGCTGGTGGAGCTGGGGTGGATTGTGATCCTGAGGGGGACTGTTCTTTCTCAGCCACTTCACCATATTTCCCTTTCCATAAGTGAAGTGAAGAAACCATAATTGGATACAATTAGCCAGGGCCTTCCTGAGAATTTCTTTTTTAAATAAATCCTTCTTTATGTCTTTAAAATAGAAGCCATCCTTGCTCTTTGTCCTTCCACCTGCCTCAAGTCTGAACATGGAGTCCTGGCCTGGGCCCTGCAGCGCATTTCTGGGCAGCGTCTTTCAAGCAGGGCCTAATTTCGGGGTAACACTCGGCCTGGGGTCTGAGGCTGTTCCCAGGACCCTGCTACCCAGCTCGCTGCCTGTTGGTCGGAAATAAAACCCACCTGGGGCCTCGACCCTGGCCTGCCTCCCTCACGTTGTCTCTGCTCTTTGCATCTTTCCACAAAACCTTTTCTGAACTCGTGCCTCAGTTTCCCCATCTATAGAATGGGGTTGATAACAGTTCCCACCTCCTCTGTGTGTATGTCAAATCTCCCTCCACTTCTCTCTCATAAGGACAGCTGTGATGGAACTCAGGGCCCACCTGGATAATTCAGGATAATCTCCCCATCTCAAGATTTCTAGCTTAATCACATCTGCAAAGACACCTTTCTGCAAATAGAGTGACATTCCAAAGATTAGGGCCTGATATCTTTGGAGGCCACTATCCAGTTAATGGGGAGGGTCAGGGGTAGAGTACTCACCTTCCACGCAGGAGACCTGGGTCTGATTCCCGGCCAGTGCAACTCATGCACCCGTCTATCAGCGGAGGCATGTGCGTTGCTAGGAGGCTGAACAGGTTTCAGTGGAGCTTCCAGACTAAGACAGACTAGGAAGAAAGGTCTGGCAATCCACTTCCAAAAATCAGCCAGTGGATCCCAACATACGATCCATAATCGATGATGGGGATGGCACAGGACCTGGCAGTGATTTATTCCTTTGTGCACAGGGTCACCGTGCGTTTCCAAGTTGACGGCACCTAACAACTAATAACCTTCAGCCTAACACAGGCATATGTGTGGAAAGATCCCGCAGCCATGCTGTGTAATAAAACTCCACATCCAAATAAACACAACTGTTTCAAAACTCGTAAAATGAACAGTCTAAGCAATAAGAAAGCATTGACCCCCGGAGCATAAAATATCGGAGGGTCTTACAGTCAGTGGCATCTCAGCTTTGAGGAAGTCCAGGATCTTGCTTAATCCCCACGACCCTCCATGAGGCATTTCATAAATGGGACCACCAGAAATCAGAGCTGTTACACAAGTCGTCCAGAGCAGCACAGCCGGTCAGCAGTGGGGCAGTGATGGAGACCTGAGGCAGACTTGGCAGTGCCCGAGGGTCTTTGGATTGCAAGAGAGAAAAAAAAGGCTTAAGGACACTACAGCGAAACTGGGATTTACTGGTCTGCATAACTGAAAAGTCAAGGTAGACCAGCTTCAGGCGCAGCTGGTTCCAGGGGCCCGAACAGTGTACTCAGGTTCCCCCTCAGTGTTGAGAGCAGGCTCCAAGCTCTTGGGTTCAAGTCCTGGCTCTGCCACTTCTGCCTGAGTAATCGCGTGTGGGTAAGTCCTATCTCTTCTCCAGCCTCAGCTTCCTCACCATCAAATGAAGTGACCACATTGCTCCTCCCCCAGGGGTTACCAGTTCACAGTCCATGCTGAGTAAGGGTTGGTTCCTGTTACTAGACAAGCAGGGACTTGGATGCAACCCCTTGCTTTGAGGTCAAAAGGCACCAAAGCACGCTGCCACCAGAGGGCAGCAAAATACCAATGATTGGCACCAGCTTTCGCCCTGCCCAGAAGAAAACGCGACGCACCCACCAAGTCCAAGAGCGACCCATCGGCTGCTCTTTCAAGTTCCCATTCGTCTAACTGGCAGCCTCTCGTGAGCCTTGCGAACCCAGGCAGGCGTAAAACCAGCCCCCAACCCAGAAAACACCCCTATGCTGGTGGAGGCAACAGAGAGAGGTGTGGTGGTTGTCAGGGACACACTGAACCACACTGGCCTCGGAGGAAAACGCACCTGGGGCAAAATGAGCTCCGTTATGTGGCCTCTTGCCCTGGTTCTTTGGAAAAACAGCTTGAGAAATTTTCCCGAGCCCTAAGGCACTACCTTTGACCTAGTTTTCTACCCTAGAGGGTGTGCTCCTTTTATCCAGGTTGATTGACATTTCCTGGGTAAACTTTAAACAATTTATGGTTTGATACTTTTTGACTGGCCCTGGGCTGAAGCCTCCCTGTGACTGGTTGCTTTTATGCACTTTGCAGGGATTGCTTAATAGACTATAACCCAAATCAAACCTGTTGCCACCCAGTCCACTTGGACTCAGCTACCCTATAGGACAGAGTGGAACTGCCCCACTGGGTTTCCAAGGTTGTAATCTTTACTTACTTCAACAGTATAAATGGAAACTCTACACGTGGACCTCCCCAGACGGAATACACAGGCGTCAAATCGACGACATCTGTGGAAAGAGATGATGGATCAGTCAGAAGAAGGCCAGGCGCCGACTGTGGAACAGACCATCAGTTGCTCGTATGCAAGTTCAAGCTGGTGCTGAAGAAAATTAGAACAAGTCCACAGGAGCTAAAGTACCACCTTGAGTATATCTCACCTGAATTTGGAGACCATCTAAAGAATAGATTTGATGCGTTGAACACTAACGACCAAAGACCAGATGAATTGTAGAATGGCATCAAGGACATTATACATGAAGAAAGCAAGAGGTCATTAAAAATACCGGAGAAAAAGAAAAGACCAAAATGAATGTCAGAAGAGACTCTGAAATTTGCTCTTAAACATAGAATAGGTAAAGGGAAAGGAAAAAATGATAGTAAAAGAGCTAAACAGAAGATTTCAAAGGGTGGCTCGAGAACACAAACTAAAGTATTATAACGGCATGTGCCAAGACCTGGAGTTACAAGACCAAAAGGGAAGAAAACGCTTGGCATTTCTCAAGCTGAAAGAGCTGAAAAAAAAATGCAAGGGTCAAGTTGCAATATTGAAGGATTCTATGGGCCAAATATCGAATGTCCTAGGAAGTATCAAAAGAAGGTGGAAGGATACACAAATTCTCTGTACCAAAAAGAATCGGTCGATGTTGAACCATTTCAGCACGTTGCATATGATCAAGAACCAATGGTACTGAAGGAAGAAGTCCAAGCTGCACTGAAGGCATTGGTGAAAAACAAAGCTCCAGGGATTGACGGAATACCAATTGAGATGTTTCAACAAACGGATGCAGGGCTGGTGTGCTAACTTGTCTTTGCCAAGAAATCTGGAAGACAGCTACCTGGCCAATCGACTCAAAGTGACATTTATGCCTATTCCCAAGAAAGGTGAGCCCACCAAATGTGGAAATTATCGAACAATATCATTAATATCACACACAAGTAAAACTTTGCTGAAAATCATTCAAAAGCGGCTACAGCAGTGTATTGATGGGGAAATGCCAGAAATTCAAGCCGGATTCAGAAGACGATGTGGAACCAGGGCTATCATTGCTGATGTCAGATGGATCCTGGCTGAAAGCAGAGAATACCAGAACGATGTTTACCTGTGTTTTATTGACTATGCAAAGGCAGTTAACTGTGTTGATCATAACAAATTATGGATAATATTGTGAAGAATGAGAATTTTGAAACACTTAATTGTGCTCATGCAGAATCTGAACATAGACCAAGAGACAGTTGTTTGAACAGAACAAGGAGATATCGTGTTATTTAAAATCAAGAAAGGTGTGTGCCAGGGTTGTATCCTTTCACCATACTTATTCAGTCTGTATCCTGAGCAAATAATCCAAGAACTTGGACTCTATGAAGAAGAACAGGGCATCAGGATTAGAGGAGGACTCTTCAACAGCCTGCATTATGCAGATGACACAGCCTTGCTTGCTGAAAGTGAAGAGGACTTGAAGCACTTACTGATGAAGATCAAAGACCACAGCCTTCAGTATGGATTACACCTCAACATAAAGAACACAAACATCCTCACAACTGGACCAATAAGCAACATCATGATAAACGAGAAAACACTGAAGTTGTCAAGGATTTCATTTTACTTGGATCCACAATCAACACCCATGGAAGCAGCGGTCAAGAAATCAAATGATGCATTGCATTGGGCAAATCTGCTGCAAAAGACCTCTTTAAAGTGTTGAAAATCAAAGATGTCACTTTGAGGACTAGGATGACACCAGCCGGGTTTTTTTCAATCACCTCATATGCGTGGGAAAGCTGGATAATGAATAAGGAAGACCCAAGGATTGATGTCTTTGAATTACGGTGTTGGCCAAGAATATTGAATATACCATGGACTGCCCGAAGAACGAACAAATCTATCCTGGAAGAAGTACAGCCAGAATGCTCCTTAGAAGCGAGGATGGTGAGACTTCATCTCATGTACTTTGGACATGTCATCAGGAGGGACCAGTCCCTGGAGAAGGACGTCATGCTTGGTAAAGTAGAGGGTCAGCAAAAAAGAGGAAGACCCTCAACGAGATGGATTGACAGTGGCTGCAACAATGGGCTCAAGCATAACAACGATTGTGAGGATGGCGCGGGACAGGGCAGTGTTTTGTTCTGTTGTACACGGGGTCACTATGAGTTGGAGCCGACTCAAGGGCACCTGACAATAGATATTAAATGTTTCTGCTCCCTAGTGTTGTAAAATAGACCTAAACGTATGGTAGAAATGAATATTTAGTTTTATACATTACAGAGAGCTTGTAACTTTGCCTACAGCCAGTCCTTGATTGGATATGCTAAAAGAGGAACTAGGATTTGCCCAAAAGAAACACAGGCTTTTGGTTTGTATGCAGTAGCCCAGTGCATAGAGTACTGGGGGTTGGGTGGAAAACCTGAGCCCCACCCAGGAAATTTGCATTTAAAAAGACATGCAGCCCTACCCAGAACTGCTGAGGGAGCAGGAGCTTTGCATTTAAAGGAAGGATCTACAGGAAAAAAACAAGACTGTTCTGCTTTTTGAATTTCAAGCAAGTAGTTTGCTGTTGGATGCACTGAGGCAGGAAAAGTCAGTGCCCATCAGATGGAACCCCCTTCCAGGACTGGAAGTTAAAGGGAGCCAGCAAGTAGTCAGCCTGGTAAGCTTGCTTGTGGTGACCAGCTGGGTCCACTCATGGGTGGAAGTGGGGGAGGCACAGCAACGAAGAGATGGGCTGAGTATGAACATGTACCACTGGCACCCATTCACCCAGCCCAGGGAGAGGGGGTGCTAGGGATGAGAGAGAGAAGGGCCTGGGTGGTCTGAAGTGCAGGGAGGTGTGTGGACTCCTGAGCCTACACCTGGTACCCATTGACCTAGGGGCTAGGAATCAGCTGACCAGAACCTGACCGAATGAAGAGAAAGGCGTCTGACACCGTGAGCTGGTGTAGCTTGTTGCAATTTGACAGCTTGCTCTGGACTGGACTTTGTTTATGGATGCAGATGCTCAAAGTTCCAACTAGACAGAAGACTCTGTACAAAGCACATGCGTGTCTTCTCAGAGTACTGGTTTGGTAAAACCAGACCCTTTGCTGTCTAACTGATTCCGACACATAGCGACCCTCTAGGACAGAGTAGAACCACCCCCATAGAGTTTCCAAGGAGCAGCTGGTGGATTTGAACTGCCAACCTTTTGGTTAACAGTTATAGCACTTAACCACTACGCCACCTGGGTACTGGTTTGGTAGAGATGGGCAATTTAGAAATTGGCTATGTGAAAAGCGGGAGATAAAGGCATGAAGTGGCTGGCTTACACAACTTTGTGGGTGTGCATACACTCAACATGAGGGGAACAAAGGAGGATCCCCACTGAATAGATTCCTCGTTTCCTGATGGGTCTGGGGAAGAGAGGGTGGGGGAAGATGCTGATAGCATTACATGATTCAGCTGTGAGTGTTGATTGTTAACAGGGTTAACTGTGATTGTAAAAACTGTAATTGTAGAAGCTGTAAGTATGAAAGGATGCTTTAAGGGGGAGGCACTGCTGGGCTGAAGAACAGTGGCCAAGCCTAAAGTCCCTTAAAGGTTTTACTATGCTGATACCTCGTGAGGCTCAAAGCAAGGGAATAATCTTCTCTCAGTTAAATGTTATCAGAGGCCAGAGAGGGTGAATCCGAGACGCCTTTTGGAGAATCTGACCACGGCAGATGGACGCCTGCAGCAAACCTGAACGGCTGGGACCTGTTGTAGGGAAAAAAACATCATAAAGTTTAGTAAAGCAAAAATAAAGTTTTATTTGGCATATATTCAAAAGGGCAGAAGTGGGAAGCGGACAAGCATGGCGCCACAGCCATGTCTGCCCGAGTCCAGAGAATATTACAGAACAGGCAAGAATGGGAAAACAGACAAGCATGGCGCCACAGCCATGTCTGCCCGAGTCCAAAGAATATTACAGAACAGGCAAGAATGGGAAAACAGACAAGCATGGCGCCACAGCCATGTCTGCCCGAGTCCAAAGAATATTACAGAACAGGCAAGAATGGGAAAACAGACAAGCATGGCGCCACAGCCATGTCTGCCCGAGTCCAAAGAATATTACAGAGTCATCAGTCTATACTAACATTACAAATGGGCAAAACCTTTGAAAGTTTAGCCTTTTTGGATTGGCTAGAAACTGTGATCCTACATTTTGAATTGTCTTTCTTAACCATCATTGGTACAGGTTTCAGTCAGGAGAGTCAGGAGGGTCTTCAGGAGGGTCTTCGTTGGTCCAACAAATTTCTATTCACTAAATGCTAATAGAAAAAGATAAGAGTGGAAAGTCTTTTGTGTTCTGTTGGATGGGCTTTGTGTGAAAGTTTCCCTAAAAGATATTTTTCAAGATTATCTTAGCTATTGTCTTTATACCTCAGGGCCCAGTTGATGCGTCCTTGTGAGCCCAGCTCCAGACGGGTCACATTCTCTGTACTCAAGGAGAGGGAATAATCACTCCAGTATTATTTCCTAAATCAGACCTGAGTAACCACGCTGAGGACTCTGCCCTGCTGAAGGGCTAATTGTTAATGACTGTGTTGGATGGGAAGAATGACTGGGAGAGGAAGTAATCCCTCAGGTAGGAAAGCACCAACAGCTAGAAGAGCCCGGGGCAGTGGCCTGCGGTGCTGTGAATTACTGAATATGGCCCTTCTAGCCAGAGTCTTGGAGCCCTGGTGGCACAGATGTTAAGAGCTCCGCTGCTCGCCAAAAGGTCAGCGTTTCGAATCCACCAGCAGCTCCTTGGAAACCCTACGGGGCAGTTCTACTCTGTCCTGTAATTCCCACTAAATGATTGGGTAGGACTATGCAAATGAGGTGATTGTGACCCACCAAGGAGATTGGGCAGCTTGCTGATAATGTAAATAAGGTGCATGGCACCCTTCTGACTGTGGGACCATGAAAATAAGGTATATGGAACCCTAACCAGGGGATTGGTCAGTTTTGCCATCCCGCTAGGCTTAAAAGAAAGCCAATCCCAGAGCAGGTGGTGGCAGGGGAACTGACTACCACCAGGAAAGAAGAGACAGGAGTGGAGCATGTCCTATGGATCCAGGATCCCTGTGCTGAGACCCTCCTAGACCCAGGAGACACAGAGAGTGAGCTGTTACACCAAAGATGGGGAGAGGGCGAGAAGCAGCAGCAGAGGCAAGAGACCAGCAGGAGACTGGTAGGAGACAGCACACTGAACTTCCCAGTCCATGGAGCAAGAAAGCTGAATGTGTTTGGACAGGGGGCTTGCAGGCGGAGTGGGGTGTGTTTAGGCGCTTGGCACCCTGGACACTTGGCTAAGCCATGGAGCGACAGAGCGGAGTGCCTTCAGGTCGAGGCTTCCTGGCAGGGTGGGGTGCCTCGGGGCACTTATGGCAGAGCTAAAAGAGCTATGTAACACTTGGCCCAAGCAGGCAGAGGCTGAGGGGCCAGAGAGGCATGCCTGCGAGCACAGGTGGAAGAAGAACCATATCCTGAGCATTCCTGAACCTGAATTGTAACCTGTTACTTCCCTGATAAACCCCCATAACTGTGAGTATTGTCTGTGCGTCCTCTGTGGCCATTGCAATGAATTACTGAACCCAGCAGAGAAGTAGAGAGTGCTGTGGGGAGGGAAGCCTGGTGTCAGGATGGTAAAAACATTGGAGGGTGGAGGCATGTCTGACCTCTGCCTCATAGGAATCAGCCTTGGGCCGTTGATCTTGATTCTCCTTCCCCCTTGTGAAGGTAGAGGAGGTCAGACACCTCCACCATACTTTTTGACAACCATCAAGGAGAAAGACTAACACAGTGGCTGCAGCAAGGAGCTCAAACATAGCAAGGATTGTGGGGATGGCAGTGTTTCCTTGTGTTGTACGGGTCGCTATGAGTTGGAACTGACTCAACACCTAGCAACAGCATACCTGTGGTTATAATCCTGTTTGGGAATGGGTTGTCTTTGTTATGTTAATAAGGGGGAGTTAGTGTAAGGTGTATCTTGAGTTAATATGTTTTGAGGTATAAAAGAGATTAAACAAGTGAGCAGAGAGAGAGATGGGGGAAGAGAGACACCAAGACACATGGAGATCGCCCAGGAGCAGAAACTCAAAGACACTAGGACTTTCCCCCAGAGCCGACAGAGAGAAAGCCTTCCCCTAGAGCTGGTGCCCTGAATTTGGACTTCTAGGCTCCTAAACTGTGAGAAAGTAAATTTCTGTTTCTTAAAGCCACACCCTTGAGGTATTTCTGTTATAGCAGCACTAGATAACTAAGACAGACTAAATTTGTCCTTTTGTGTCTGGCTTCTCTCATTGAGCATGATGGTTTTCAAGGTCCATCCATGTTGTAGCATGTATCAGAACTTCATTCCTTTTTATGGCTGAGTAATGTTCCATTGTATGGGTAGACCACATGGTGTTTATCCACCATCTGCTGATGGACACTTGGGTTGTTTCCACCTTTTGGCTCTTGTGAATA